>VSDK01010946.1:147302-170764 GCA_009767595.1 Symbiodinium kawagutii | reverse complement strand
ATGATGATGATGATGATGATGATGATGATGATGATGATGATGATGATGGTCATGATGATGGTCATGATGATGATGATGATGATGATGATGATGACGATGGTGATGGTGATGGTGATGATGGTGATGTTGATTGCGAGGTTGGTTGGTTGGTTGGCTGGCTGGTTGGTCGGTTGCTTGGTTGGTGATTGGTGATGTTGTATGCCATGGATGACCTGTGCAGCCAGCCGTTGATTACCGCCATCAGCTTAGATTCTCACGCTGGTGGATTTTCTGGTTGGATGAAGTGGGCAACCTACTAGAAAACAAAGGCACGGCTCCTCTATAACTAGCGTTACGATAAGTTATAACTTATAACTCTAAACTACGACAAGTTATAACTTATAACTCTATCTAACCTAACTTACCTCACCATCTCCTCATAGGCTTCACCTACTTGTCACTGCCTCAGCGCAGCGGCACAAAGGTCATCAGTAATGCGAGAGGATGGAAGTCCAGTGCTTTTCCAGCAGGTGGGACAAGCTGGTAAGGTGAGTCAAACCCAAGTTGTTTCAGATCCAACAGTGGAGGGGACCCCCAAATCATCCATTGATAAGCTTTTTTAGTAATCAACCAACCATTCTTGGGTACCGTTATTTTGAGGAACCACCAACACGGCTCTTGCTATGGGCAGACGGATGAAACCCCAAGCCTTTGTGCTGCGTGTAACTTAATGCTGAGTGACATGGTCAAACTTGGCTGACCAAGCAAACGTGGATTTTTTGTGAATGATCATGAAGTGGCAAGTGTAGCAATCATGAATTTGCGGCAATGAAGCAAGGATAACACATGATAACACCTGGTAGATGTAAGATTGGAACATTGAAAGTGGCAAGGCCCCAATAGAATGCCTTGGCAAGGGAATATGGGTAGGTGCCACGGCCAACCCCGGAAGTGGCAAGGTCCAAAAAGGAGATGCCCCTTCGGTGAAGTAAATTTATGCTGGACTGGAAGGACTATGATGACAGATGCGACAGTCAGATGGCTAGCAACCTAGCTCTCAGGTCATGAATGTGGATGTCACAAGTCGCCTGGCGAACAAAGGAGACGTACCTTGATCCACCGCGTGTGGTTGAGTCCGACCCTGGCCACGAGTCTCTCATCACTGGTCATGATCATCCATTGTCCTTGTCATGTAACCTGGATTAAGCAACATTGTAAATTAACCATGTCAACCATCGCTAATTAATCAGTATAAAGTTTTTAACTATATTGAGAAAGTATCAAGCATTCTTCCCCATTTTGAATTGCAACCAACAGTTGAGACTTCCTGACAACCACTTGTGATATAACCAGGATTGATTAACTGCCAATTGACAATCAACAATCAGTCAACCGTGACATATTCACCACCAGTTAGTTATAATTAACCATCCACTGACCAGTATTCGCCACCAATGAACCATCGATTAACCATTATGGACAAACCATATCGGACATGAACATTGACCACCAACCTCCAATTCTCCGCCAATTCTCCTCCACTTCACCACCACTTCTCCACCACTTCTCCACCAATTCACCACCAATTCAGCACCAATTCTCCACCAATTCGCCACCAATTCTCCACCATTAACCATCCTTTTCCATGACCATTCGCACTACTTCCTTGGTGTGGCACGTCACCGGCGTCAGGCCGAATCGGCTTCACAGGAGTTCAGATCCGCCGCTTCGGCCCAGCGCATAATGGGAGGTGGTGCTTGCCGGGAGGGCCTGGAAGCCGCTGGGTCCACGTTGGTGGCTGTAGAGATGACTTGTTCAGTGGGGGTAGATGATGAGTGATGATGGCTGTAGGATGGATGATTGAGAAAGTTTGTAGGAGGTTTATGGATGCTAAGGATTTGTTTTATGCGTTTTTAAAGGGAAACTTATGTTTTTTGAAGGGGGATTATAGAAGGGGTGAAACCACCAGCCAGAAATGCTTCTAAAAAACAGTTGGGGGTTCCAATAGATTACAATAAACCAATCTAGTGATAGGAAGAAGTACCAGGTCACAGTAATCAGAATCATGAAGAGTTAAGTAGAAATTGTGGATCTGGAAGAAATGTTATCAGTAAATTGATTCAGTAACGACTTGAAATTGCACTTCGAAATCGTGGAACTACAGCAAAATCAACTACTGTATTGCTTCTACTACAATTGCCAGAGTTACAAACAAAACTGATCAGGAGCACAAACCATTGAACCACACAACAGGTGCAGAACGCCTGTGTCAAGCCCAACGAAGCCACCAGTAACCTCAATGAAGAAGTGAAAACAAGGATTTTGCCACCAACGCCACTGCCAACAGACCTGCGTCAACAGTGGATTGGATTGTGGGGACATGTTATATATGTTGGTGTAAATCCAAATAATGTACGTCAGTTCGGAAGGAAATGTGGAATTTTTTGACTATTTGGAGAGCCTGATATTCAGGAGTTACACTATCTATTACGTCTCTCTCTCTCTCTTTTCAGGAAGACAACCAAGATTTGAAAATGGTGAATAACATGACCATCTTCGATAGCAGCAGTATTTTGTTGGCTGTGTTTCCTGACATCTGTCTTGTTGGACGATGTCCCCATATCATTCCCTTAGCGCATGTTTGCTTTTTCACTGATCATGTTTGTTCCTCGCTGGAAGAGTTTTATCAGTGCTGAGTGTTTTTCAAACATCGATTGTTTCTTCACCATCTATCAGCTTTTAACCAACAACTTTTTTTTCCGTAGTGGTTATTGACCATCTACATGTTACTAGCTCTTTGATGAGACTCTTTTCACGTTGAAGTTCTATATATTGGTTGTTGGCCATCTACTACTGGCTTTTGGTTGTAATTAAGCATTGCAGTCGCAACCATAGTTGCTAGCCTCGCGGCTACCTATTTGTTAGCAACTGGCCATGCTTGTTCGCCATCACTGTTCTCGGGGGCTGCCAAGGCCTTACTGGCCCTGAAGGATCCTTTCATTCTTCGTCACAAAGCTCAGTGGGGCTGATGGGGGTGAAGCCGATCACAAAATGGTGGTAGCAATGGATTTTTCATATTTTTGGGAAGATTTACCACTGCTATATCACCAGTTTCACTGGTTGACTAAGGGTTCTTTTGGTATGCAAATGAATACACAGCTACCTATTTTCTGATAGGGGTTTATCACTGTATTTGTAGAGCTGATGTGCTGATTTTTCCGACCTTGTAGAAGCTGGAGAGCACATATCGACTGCACCTACTTGCGTCGCCAAGTGGAAGCCGGTGCACCACTCAATGTACAGACGGCAGCGATATGTTCGCTTGTTACCTAATCGGCGTCCCACAAAACCAAGGCGTTATCTATGAACATCCAGCGATATCCAAATAAATTCTTCAGAGTCAACATCCAAGGTGGTATCCATCAAAACCAAGGTGTTCTCCAAGTGGGTGTTTCTCAAAGTAGGGGACCCCCCCCACGTCGTCCAATATCAATTGGTCATGGTAATAAACCTACCATTTTCAGGGTCCCTATTATCAGAAACCCCCAAGTAGCTTCTTGCTCAGACATTTTCTCATTCTTTCCATTTGGATATCCAACGGGAGATCTGTGTCAAGTCTTTCCCCAGCGATCCGTGTGGTGGTGTAGGGGATCGGTTTGTTCATAGAGAAACACTCCCCACCAACAATAAACAGCAGCTTTACTTGAGTATTTCGAACCATGGCTAGATAGATAGCCGATATGGACTATACTTGATGATATTACATGATGCTAGCTCATATTCGTTTGGGGGATTGTCACAATCGACGTACCCGCCCGAATCCAGCATTTCAGCCAGTATGGCTGATGGCTCTGTAGCTTGTGAAAGTATGTTTGGGGTTCTGGATGTTCTTTCTCTTGATCCACACTTCAATTTGTTTCCGCAGCAACGCACAAGAGGCACCAACGGACGTGTGCATCTGCGATACCAGGCAATCTGCTGTTCTACTTGGCTTCCAACTGGTTCTACACCTACAATTTCAATGGCTTCAACGGTCACCAGTGTGGTTCCCCAGTAGCTTCCCTGTGCTCTGGAAGATGGACGCGTGTCATAAGGCGTTTCACACACCACCGATAACCTAAAACACTGACGCTTTAGTTGAGGTCACCTCCCCTTGGTTGCATCGTGTAAACAAAAAAATAGCAGTAGTGAACGAGGCTTGCTGGTTGGTTGATGATCAATGGGAATGAAGCTAACTTGATAGGTCAGTGACTTGACCGAACTGATGTGTAGTCGGACTCAGCCATGCATTCATTTTTGGGATGCAAATTTAGCCCTCTGAGTCTTAGTGACATCCACTGACTTCAGCAGTGAAGACTCCGGACAGCGAAGTGGTGTGGGTGATGACCGGCCAAGCTAGAATGCCATCTATAGGTTGATGTGGGGATTGCCAGCGGCTAAGCAGTACTTGGATGCAAGGGATTATCATCATCATCATCATCACCATCATCATCATCATCTTCATCATCATCATCATCATCACCATCATCATCACCATCACCATCACCATCGTCATCACCATCACCATCACCATCATCATCACCATTATCACCATCACCATCATCATCACCATCATCATCATCATCATCATCATCACCACCATCACCATCATCACCATCATCACCATCATCACCATCATCACCATCATCTCATCATCATCATCACCATCATCACCATCATCACCATCATCACCATCATCACCATCATCACCATCATCACCATCATCACCATCATCACCATCATCACCATCATCACCATCATCACCTGCGGTCTTAGCATCACCTGCGGTCTTAGCATCAGCCGTTCAAGGATGTTCAAGGTGAATTCATCCAAATAGTACGAAAAATCTCACCACTTCTCCAGCTGAGCTGCCTCAGGTTCAACATTCGCACACGTGGCTTGAACTCCGCGCTGTTCTGGGCCGCACAAATGTGGGTGACACGGCGGCAACTCTTTGGAGGGTCGCGTTGGTGCAGCAGAAATTGCTTTGTAAATGCTAAGAATTGGTTAGATGATGTTAAATAATGGCCAATGGATGCGAGTAGTGGTAGTGGAAGAATTCATTGTTTAGTCGTTCCCTGTGATTCCAGTGACCAATATAATAGTAAACCAGCTGGTTTCTATCATTGTTGGAACTTGGGTTGGTTACCTACTCAAATGGGAAGTGGAAGCATTAGTGTGGGTATCGGAATGCTGCCATTGGTTTCTAGCTACCATGGGCTACTGTGCCACTGATTGCTGTGGGTACGAATTGGCAGCAGGATAGCGCTCAGCGAAGCTATCGGCAGTCCCAACAATGAGCTGGTCAGTGGGAGAACCAAAGATGAACTGGTCGACAATAGCAGTGAAATGCCGCGAAAAAGCCAAACACAAAACTATATACTATATTATAAATGATAAAGAAGTCATGATCACAATCATCATCAATAGTCATTGCTTCTCAGTAACAAAAGACTTACAAAGAATCGGAAAACCATTTTGGAATGGTCGTTAAACGGGCAAATAGCATCAGATGTTGTTTCTTCTCTCATCCATCAAATGTGTTTGATTGGGATGGCAATCTATTTTGGATGCCGTGGACCGAGATTCCAGCGATGTTTAAAGGCATCTGGAGGTTGAAGCGGTGGCCAAGATTGATTTTGAATCTTCGTTGTTATTGTTTGATTTGGTTGTGGGTCAATATGAACCAACATTGAAAGGTGTAGTTGTTCACATCTGTTTGACTAGTTTGATCATTGGAGGTGAACCGCAGTCGCAGTACCTTCGGGGCACATCCGCAGTTCGCTTGCTCCAAGCTTTCATCGATGCCCCTCCAGCTGCCTAGTTGCATGCCTCGGGCTACAAATCTCAACACTTCTTGGGGAAGTCTGACGAAAGCAAACATAGCGGTGAACCAACCAACAATGGGGGATAATAACTGGTAATAATAAGGAAAACAATGGTTAATGATAGGTTGATGATGGTTGATGATATGTTTAAACATGAGGGCATGGTCATGATATGATAAGAATCATGATCTGAATTCACAATGATCCCTACCCTTCCAGTTTCCCATGTATTGAGTGACCATCCCTACGCCCGGGGTTCCCTGGTTTCCTACTATGGAGGTAGTGGAAGGACTTGGGGATCGTGATGAAAACCAAACCTCCAGTGCCTCTCATGTGGGTACATTCTTGCCTTCTATCTTCATGAACCTGAGGCTTCGGCCCGCTTTGGGCAGGCGTGGTGGTTGCTGTGGCTGTTTTGTTGGCTGAACAACTGCTGTTCTTGTTGATGTCATGGTGGTGGTTGGGATAGTTGGTGTTGTTGGTGTCAATGTTGTAAACGAATGCTGTTTTTTGTTGTTTTTCTTGTTGTCGTGTTTTTTTGCTGTTGTTGTTGTTGTTGTTGTGGTAGTTGTTGCTGCTTGGTGATAGTGGTGGTTATTTCTAGGTCTATGAAGCTATTTGGGCAAGACTCGGGATCATCATCAACAACATCATCACCGTTACCAAAAGGAATGCAGCAGAATATGAAGCATACCGACAACCGATGGATCATGATTGGCTCAGCCTGAAATATCTAATCAACGACAGCCGAACAACAACATTCTCCGGGGATTTACATAGGTCATCACTACTCCCTGAGCCAGTTTCAGACAAAGTCACGGTACAAGAAGCATCCAGTTGCGCAATGTTGCGCAAACATTTGTTGAATTGGGACACCATCCAACCATCCAACGGTGCTGGTGGCTCCATGACAGGTATAGAATGCTGAACAATCGTAAAAAGTTTTGATTTTTGGTACTGGCCACTATTAACCATCTTATAAACCAGTTTCAATCCATTTTGCGGAGCCCCAAAGGGGCCCCCGGGTATCTGCAGCGGCATGGGCGTCCCATGCAGACAATTGTACGTGGCTTTCACGGTTCATCTGTCTGTTGATCGTCAGCCTTACACAATGGGAAAGGAATGGATATGAATGGTCAATAAAACACCATTGACCATTGTTTAGTTCATTACCATTGGTTATAGATTACCATGGTATCATTGTGGTAAACCAATTGGTATGGTCATGACCATGGATTTAATAATGGTCACTGGTTGGATTCTTTAAAACCATGGGTATCACAGTAAGAAGAAGCATCACAATTGGTATCACAATGGTCAATAGTGCTTGTGGTTCTTTATAACACCATTGTTTAATGTTGGTCAATTATGAAGGGTTTTCATGGTTGTTGAACTATAGGTTTAGTAGCTGTTCATTGATTTTCAATAGCTGTTCATTGAATAAAGGGTGAATAGTGATTGCTGTTCTTTGAACTTCTTGGTTATTGCTTGCGTAGGCAAACCTGGCCATCGCGGGAAACTCAGTCATGGATTATTGATTGTTGTAAATCATGCCTTCAATTCATCGATTATGACCCTGATATTCTGATTTGTTTTCACCCATGAAAAACCTCATGAACCTATCATCAATCAAACAATTATCCACCTTTCGAACGTCATCAACCCTTCAAACAACCATCGTTTACCTATCATCTATCCTTTGTACATCATCATTTCACCATCAGTAACCCATAATTTCACCATCCCCTGGCCATCCTTCACCATCAACCATGAAGCCCTCCATCATTAACCATGAAAATTCACCAGTATCAACCGGTTCATGTAATCCCAGGATTAATAAACCCTGGGTTTATTAATTGGGGGGGTTATCATTTCAACGGGAAACCAAGGCTTTTAGGGCATGCCCCCTGTCAATCAGCCAAGGATTTGTTACAATCCAGGGTTGGCATTATTGAGAATTGATTCTTGGCTGAAAATTGGTGAATTCTTATGATGGTGAATTGTCCATTCATCCTAGTGAATGGATTCACCTAAATCATCCAACTTCACCAAATCATCATTACTGACCATGAAATGTTCGTGGTGAACACTATTGACCACGCCAGCAACCACTATTCACCAACAATTCACCATCATGAAGCAGTTATTCACCACTATTCACCCACTATTCACCACTATTCACCCACTATCAGCCCACTATAAACCACGACAGCTTAACTCTGGGTGAACAGTTCCCCCCCTGGCTCCTTCACAGGTTCTGGACGCGGAGGTTCCACCCAGGCAGCGTGCCAGGCGAAGCTGGGATGCACACTCGTGGCGGCGATGCCAAGGGTGAAGAAATGGCGGTTTGTAGTGGGTTAAGTGGGTGTATAGTGGCTAAATAGTGGCAAACAGTGGTTTATAGTGGCTCAACAGTGGGTTACTGGTGGTTAACAGTGGTTAAATAGTGGTGAATCATTGGTAAATGGTCACCTGATGGTCAAATGTTGGGGTGGTTAATTATCGTATTGGATACTGCTAAGTTAACGATGGTCAAATGGTGGTTAAATGATGGGTCACATGATATGTCAATGATTATCGCTGAGTCAATGATACCCAGACATACTGTAATGATTACATGCTGATTGGTGGTATTGCCAAGCACTGTTTGCGAACCACCGTTTGCAAAACGGGAGAAAACTCACCAGCCACCACTCAGCTGATTTGGGTAGTGAATCTTGGACATGACCACCTTCAAACAATCATCACTTGGCGACCAAGGGGCCCAAGGGGCACAAGCGGCCAGCAACATTTTGGTTAACGATTGTCAAGTGCAGCCAGTTACAAGCTGCTTCATCATGGATTTATCAGACTAGGAAACCCCTAAGGATGGTTCGATGTTGGTTTATTACTACTAGTTTAATATTGGATGATTTGGGGGCACCCCTACCACTTGAGAAACCCTCAAATATTGCTTCATCATATGGGGATCACCAACACGAACGATGGTAGATCATCCCAGATGACCCATGGAAAGGGTCCAACCTTTTAGGATGGTTCTTGATGCCTCGGTGAGTCTTCAGGGTTTACTACCACGATTTGGGGAAGCGACTTTCTTAATGTTTGATATGGCGAGTTTGAATTATTTGTGAAGTGAGTTCAGTGAGAATCAAGTACAGTCGTATCAGTGCTTAGTATAGTTAGTATACAGTTCGTATACTTAACTATAACCGGTGAACTTGTAGCTAAGTGCTATACTGGTTATAGTCAATACACTTAGCTATAGTACACTTAACTATAACCACTGAACTTCGTTCAATGACGAGTTACGTGCTTGTAGCTAAGTCGATTGTCACCAACCGCTGAGAACTTGGGGACTGAGATCCACCAGGCGTGGAATGATGCTGGTGGCATTGGCCTTGTTGCTGTCCTTGGGCTGGGCTCTGCAGGCCATGGGCTGGGACTACCGGGATGCAGCTTTGGTCGGGAAATTTTCCACCCCAAAGCAGGGAAAATTGCAGGTTTGGTTAGGGGTTAATGATAGTGAATGATAACTATCCTAATATGACCAGTTGGATTCACCAGTGGATTTCAGCAAGGGCAAATTCAGCCAGAGCTTGGGGAAGAGTTGCCATAGTATTTATATCCGTGATAAATTGATTGGGAAAAGAGCTGGGATTTTAAGTCCGGGTTGGATACCTTGAAATCAATTGATGCCAGGTGTATGTTGGGGTATTTGCTGAGCCGTATGCATGGTGGATGCAAGGCTAATAAACACTCACCTGCTGTTTCCAGGGGGTCAAAATGAGATTCTACAGCCATCTTGATACTGGTACTAGTATATCTATAATCAATAAGCCCACCATATTCAATCGTGAATCACCAGCCATCTATGGTCAAACTGATGGCGGTTTATGGTTTATCAAAATGGATCTACCATAAGTTTGTTTGCTGAGTGCCTCACGATGGTCATCTCGGGGACCACCAAACCAATCGCAACAGGGCAACAAGGCCATGCTGCCATGGCTGTTGAAACGACCATGATTAAAAAAGTCTCATTGAGAAGCCGCTTCCCTGGAGATTTTCCAGGCTTGTAACCAGGTACCAAGGTTACCGACCGGGAAAATCTCCTGGATAAGCCACTCGACTGGAAAGTTTCCTGTCACCAAATCCTATGAACATGGGGTACTACCCAGCTACCAGGTGCATAACCAGCACCCTCGGCGGTCATCGCATGGGGACGGGCAGTGGTGAGCCCAGAAGCATAGGGAACAGCTGCGTAGGATACTGAAGGTCGTAAGTTGGGAAGAAGGAGTTGGTTATCAATATTTATCAGCCATGGTGCTTGCGATTGCTTAGTACTGGCTACCAAACTACCAACGGAACAAAGTGTCAAGCAGCTATCGAGGTTAGTTTGCTGCACCAGGTTAGAGACTGCCGGAGTGTACCCACCACTAGTAAACACCAGAAATAACCATTAACCACCATATGACTGACCATTAACATCCATTTACCACTACTAACCACCACGACTAAGTCAGACCATCCGTACCTCCCAGGAACACTGGGGACTAAGTGCCAAACCGCAAAAAATGCCAAACCACTACTAACCAGCACCATTAATCAAAAAAATTGGTAATCAAAAAATGCCAAGTCACTAACCAACACCATTAACCAACATTAACCAACCAATTTACCACTTCCAGACAGCAAGCCTAGTAACACCCAGAGCTGGGAACGCTGTGGGGCGCCAGGACAGCCGTCAGCGGTGTCATGACCACCTGGGCTGGGACAAAGGCGCGCGCTCGGGGTCACTCCGAAATGGAATTCTTGGGTCATCTAAGCGGATGGTAAATCTGATTTACCTCCTCTGGTATCTTGAGCAATGTTGAAACATCTAAGCATCTCCTGTGGTATCTTGATGCATCTTGGGCGTTGAACATGCTTGAAACAATGGCAACACATCCATCAAATGCGGTCAACTTGCGGGTTTCAAGAGCATTGATCAGATCATTGACCTGTCAGTTTGGTGGTTTTAAGATTTAGAAAGCGATTACTTACCTGGCTGGTGGGTTGAAACTTTGTATATTTTCTCTAATAATTAATTACTAACAATTTTGTGGTTGACTAATACTTTTTATAGGGGTGGTTCAACCACCAACCAGTTACCCTTTGAAACTTAAGATGCATGGGTTTTTTCTCAGGGTACAGCCTGACCTCCACCTGCTTTTTCGGAGCTATCCAGAGTGTCCATCATGTACCTTGAAGCATACGCCAACGTGGTCATTTCTAGTCGTCATTTTCATGTACCACGGGTCCCCAAATTTCAAGGTTGAAATGATTCGATATGCTTGGCGCGAGCAGACAAAAGAATCAATCCCCACCTGCAAGCAACTCCCGAGCACGAACGTTGAGATTTGAGGTCTGGTGTTATCATTTTGTTGTTTGGATTCTGTTTTTCCTAGCCTACCTTCTGTGGTACTACCATGATCCGCATTTTTGTTGGTCATGATCCAGTAGACTGAGATATTACATGATATTACTATTTTATCAAGACAATTATGATCATGATTGCAAGTTGATCCACATACATTACAATAGCATTGACAGTATAGATGATATTGCTTCAGTACATATGATAATAACCTTTATATATGATGCATTATTATCATGTATTGCAAAAAATATATACGGGTATCGTATCTGGAAGATTCTCAGGCTCAATCTCGAGATACTATACCCATACATATACATATATTTATAAATCTTCTTATTTACATACAGTACATACCTAAATGTACATAGATACATAGATACCGAGATACAGAGATACATAGATAGATAGATAGATAGATAGATAGATAGATAGATAGATAGATAGATACATAGATAGATACATATATACATACATAAAATGATTATATATATATTTCATATTATATTATATTATGTGGTATTGAATTATATTAAGTCAAATTATATCATATGATATGATATGATATGATATGATATTATATTATTTTAAATTATGTAATATGATATTATAGCATATTATATTTTACTATATGATGTAATTATGATATATTTATTTGAATATACATTCTATTTGCACCACTCTACGTATATCTCCGGTGATATCATGACTATCACGGCAGGAAACAGCTGCCAGTTGGATTTTTGGCACGACGCGCCGTGGCCTGGATGCAAGTTCAGCAAGCGGGGTTTGAGCGGCGCGCTGCCTGGAGCTGTGGGATGTCTTCATGGCAGTCACCAATGATTTCATGGTCAAAACCAAGGGTTTACGAAATTTTATGTAATGATTTGTTGATACATAATGGTTAAGAGTTGATAGTGATTAAAGATGTTCAATGATTTCATGGTCGAAACCAAGGGTTCATGATCTGTTTATGCATAATGGGTAAGAGTTTATCCAGCGGGCAAAGCCCACAGACGGCACAGAAAGAGAGAAATGCTGAAGAGTTAATAATGTTTAAAGATGTTCAATGATTTGATATCAATCAATACCTAATGGTTTATGGTTTGTAACTAATGGTGAAGAACGATTATTGAAATGTAATGATCACCATATTCTATAGGTAAACCTGTTGTAAATGGCGTTTTCCACAAATACCCTGGAATAAGTTGCTAAATGGTGTTTGATCATGGTCAAGCCAATGTTAACCAAATCATCTATTTGTAGCAGCTGATTATAAAGTCAACCATAGTCAATAAGCACCATTTGATCAATCGCCATGATGAACAACCTATGCGTGATTAAACACCCTGTGGTGATAAGACATGGTGTTTAATCATGGTGATGAGTTATGCATTCCATCCTATGGTTCATGGTTCATCATAGCTGTTCATGCTTGAACAGTCGCGAATGGCATCGAATGCTAATGGTTCAATAATGGCTTGCAAGTGTTCAATGCCGGTTAGATAGATGATGAAAAGGACCCTGTGCTGATCCACCTAGCTCTTGGACAAGAGACCATGCATATCGTGCTAGCAAGGATCCTTTCTACACCATATGGTGGTGTCTCAAAATAGGGGACCCCAAAAATGGTTGGCTTACTATTGGAAATGATTATTAAACGATGATTTAGGGGTATCCCTATTTTGAGAAACCACCATATTACACCTTGATGTTAGCTACCAACAAACTGAAAAAGCCCCTGCTGCTCAGCATGAAACCTGGGCGTAGCAATTTCAGTGGCCACTTGTCAGTCTTGCAGCAGTCCAAGGGAATTGACTACAACATGATTGGCCACTTCCAATGCTTCCAGTTACCATAGTAGGTACTGTAACCAACGCCAGTCACAACAATGGTAGAAACGAGCTGGTGACCTATTGTACTGGTTTCTTAAAAACGGGGACCCCCAAAGCATCCAATATTGACCATTTATATAATAAACCATCCATAACTTGGGGGACCCCAGTCACTGACTTGAGAAACATCCATATAGTTAGCCACTGATATTTTGATGGCAATGACTCCTATGAGGATGTGCGCCCAGAAAAAAAACTGTCATTTCCTGTGCTAAGAGTTCCACCGTTGGAGGCACAGCCCAAGTTGCTCCCCGTTTTGAGAAACCCTTATATGGCCATGGGTCAATATCAACCAACCATAACGGGGGATATGAACCAACAATAATAGTGGCAAAATAATGGTTATTGATAGGGGAACCAGGGGTACGGGGTTTTGACCCACTGCCATATTTGTCCTAACACCAACTCCGGTTTCTTGTTTGAGGATATTTTTTGCTTCCTTGAATTGCCGGCACTGTATCATTCCTCGTACCCAAATGAGACGTCCCATTCTCAACCAAGTATATGAGTATATCATATGCACAAAATGGGGTACCCCCGAAGTCGTTGGTTTCCCTGGAAAATGATTGCAAGTCGGGAGGAAGTGGTAGGGGCATGGAGATGGTATTTTTTCGGATGTTTGAGCCATTCGTAGACATGAAGCAGCGTGACCCCCTAGGGATGTTCCCAAGGGCTATGTACCCCTCAAGGAAAGACCCGATGGACGTGGACTACGGACTGACTTCATCAAGGTTCCAGAAAGGTTCCGCGCAAGGTTCCAAAGTTCCCGAAACCTCAGGGTTCCATTGATGTTTGTCAGGTTGCTGCCACTTGTGAGGGAAGAAGGAGGAAGGATGAAGCAAAGGAGCGAATGGCCGAAGTGAGTGCAGCTGGCAGCATTGTCACACAAGGAGGCGGCAGCGGCTTCAATTGAGCACCGGCGATCGTTCTGCAAAGCGAGATGACGCGCTTAGATTTCTCTGGCTTCGCCCAGCCAAATGGCAAATCTAAATTGACCGCCCAACCGCCATCTTTGTTCACCTGTTTTCGGCATAGCAATTCCGAGGCAAGCACAGGAAGAAAATGAAGCGGCGCAAGCATCACATTTTCTCATAATTTCTTGTAGCAGTTCGATGGACCCTTTTGACGAGGTAAGCTGTTGAGGAAAATTTTGCTTCTGCTGCTAGCTAAATCAGCTCGCGAGGGCGGGCCTGGCATTTGTTAGCTTCATAGCTGTGTTTGGCATGTGTACTGTGTAGTTTGATCTCGTGGCCGTTGTCCTGCTTCCCATGGGTGATGTATATAGAAAGATTATGGCCAAGTTGGCGCTAAGGATTTAGAGTTATTATTCATCATGCCGCGACAAAAGAGCCGATAACAATGGAACCCACAAGCCTTAAGTAAAAAATTTCCTCGCAATTTCTTAGCTGACCGTCTTAGCAAAATTGTTTTGCTGCTGAATTTGGCAAATTCTTCTTTTGTGAAATGGGCAGTTTCCACTGAGGGTTTCATCTTTCAGGGATATGGCAGCCTTCCGATGGATTCCTACAAGGAGGACAGTTGTAGCAATAGAGGGGCGGTCTTAGTTCTGAACAATATGACATTTACATAACGCAAAAAGTAGCCACCACGCATTTCATGGACTGTGAACACTGTGTGCAAGATGCAAGTATTTAGAGATAACCACGTTTATGCAGGGACATCAACTTGGGTGATACCAAAAACATTAGCCATTGTGCGTTTCCCAATGTTCCCTTTAATTCGGGAAAATGACCAGCCGGATTAGCTACCGGGTACCCAAATCTACAGGTAAGCAAACCATATGCATTATGGCGGTCAAACAAGCCACCCATGGGGTCATGGCGCTACATTTTACCATGGTGGAACATGACTGAGTCTTGTGGCCATGCACCATGCAGCCACGGATAGCGACCGAAGTACACGCCATCCTAAATTAATATCCCTTGCTAAAATTGGCGATGGCAAATCCACGATGTTTCATGGGAACCCCTGGGAAACCAGCTGCTGTTCAAAGGGTGGAATTTCCATTGCCAGGTTAGGCTGTAGAGAGTCATCCGGTAGTAGCCCAGGTCTGAGGGAACTAGGGCCGTCCCCTCGCCACTTATGGCCACACTGGGGTTGTGGTTGCGCATCCTTTATTGGCACGCCTGTCGCCTTTTGACTTCCACCCACACACTTCTTCAAAACCACTTCCTTGTTTCCCAAAGCATTTCAGTGGTGTAAATTCAGGAGTATGGGCAAAGACAAGTCATGGAAGGGTTGCAAGATATAAATATAACCGAACGATCAAATTCGATATTCTCGACCCCTGAAAGCTGACTGCGATCTTTATTGTGGCATGGTTCCCCTCAAAACAACTGATTGGGAAATTGTTTAACGAACGATTGAAACGTCAGGTTTCCGCTCACATGATGTCGTTCCACATGATGGAACTATACATGTATCAGTAAGTAGTTGAACAGAGTAAATCCAAATGGTCTTCAATAAACAATGAAATTATCCGTATATATGATTGTATAGATGTCCTATTTCTAATTGTACATGCGTGAATGAATGTTCACATATCATCAAAAATACATTTATCGCCATTTCTATGTTTTTTTTACGTGTAAGAAACGTTCTTACATATGCTATTTACATATACATAAGGTAAATATTCAAAAGTATATAACAAATATATATCTATATCTATATATATATATATGTTTAAATATAGAGTTGTTTGTGCACAAATATATTCATTTATTTATTTGTTTTTATGTAGATACGTATCAGTGTATAGAAAATATACATACACATCCATGCACATACAAATAGAAATATGTGTGAATATATGTCCCGATATCCGGGCAGAAAGAACCGTGTTGGAAAAGGCAGTATGCCTTCAAGGCTACATACGGTTTCCTTGTGAACATTATTTTGTGGACATACAAAGCGGGCCCCCAACCATTCAGAAGTCGGTTTACAGCTAGCTTGACTAGGACTAACTACCAGTTGGAGATGGGTAAAGCCCAATTTATATCTGGTGCGGGCCCACCTTGTAACCTTTTGAACGCTCTTCGCAAACATCATCAAATCTAATAGAATAGTGTCCACAACAATGTCCGCACCCCACCTGACTGTCGTCATGCTTGATTGTGATCCATATTTTCCGTTCAATGTTGGAGAATCTCGGATGGTCAGTTGGTTGGGTTGGGCACTGACTTGTTCAAGTATTGTTTCAAGTTGTGGATCAATGAGTTGTCAATACGCAGCTGCTTGTGATTTTGGCTTCGTTCCTTCAGCACGATTGTTTTCGCATGTTCATGAACCGGTAAAGGGGTGCGATCCCAGAAGCTTCAGGGCTTTGGACAATTTCAGAGTATCTTTGCGCAAACATTTTTTGTGGGTCCATGCCAATGCTGGGTCCGGCCACAAATAGCAGCCAAAATCAGGATTCGGTGTTCCCGTTATAAGCAACCAACTGGAACATGTCATGGCATTTTTCGCAGCACGCCCAATCAATTACCTTTCGACAAACAGTAAATTGGGGTTGGGCCTTTGATCATACAATATGTTTGTTTCCAATTCCAGGTCATGCCAGGTTGCGCGCTAGATATGTGTATGTACACAAACATGTATATGAGCATCCGACAAAAGTGTGTCAATGCGTATTTTGTATTCGGGTGGACATGTGGGTTTTCCAACTTGTAGGATACCTTCAAAACCAATAGGGGACGACCCAGCACCGATACCTTCAAAACCTTCACAACTAGTAAGATTGTAACAACCACCAAAACTTCACAACCGATAGTGGACGAACCAGTTTACCACATGGCCCCTTTTGCGAGACAGACTTTTGTCCGCTACTTTTTCTAGACATATTGAAGGTTTCGTGGAATCACGTATAGGGTTGCTTTTTGGCGCGTGAAACATTGAACTTACCTAGTGATGTTCACGGTTTGGCAGTACAATAGGCCAAGACTGTAGTTTTGGTTAGCCCACGCAGTCACGTTGAACAGGATGTCAGTCAGGTTGGCGCGCGCAACCGCCCAACAATGGTGATGTGTGATGATGATCTTTGTCCAATTTTGAAGCATGATGTCCCAGACGGGATGTTGGTTGGGTGGGGCCTCTTTGCAGCGCGAGCAGATTATTTGACAGTCATGTTCCGATTGCTTTTGCACCGTCCGGTCGTTGAATTGTCAGCCAGCCCATGTGAGGCAGTGTTGGATGTCGAAAGAATTTGACCGTATAAATTTTCCAATCGTGCCGGATGCTCTCACGGAGATTCACCATAGTCAGATGTGGCGGCCCGCGTATCTGCGAGGAGCAAGGAGAAAAATGGATCAAAAGGATGGCAGCCCAGAAACCTGCGGCGAGCCGAACCGCGTGCAATTTGCGGCGGCGCTCGCCCGCATTCATGAGCGGCCTTGGGTCTTGCTGAGCGCAGGCAAACTGAAAACACGTCAGCTGGTTCATGGCGCACTTGGTGGGTGGTTGGAGTTTCTCTCTCTCTCTCTCTCTCCCTCTCTCTCTTTCTCCCCCTCTCTCTATCTCTCTCTCCCTCTCTCTCTCTCTCTATCTCTCCCTCTCTCTCTCTTTGCATTTGTCTGTCTCCGAAAACTGGCCACGTGTGGTCATGTCATTTTTTTCGCCGCTGTTTGCGGGATTTGGTGAACGTTGCCCAGCGCGGCTCTGCCTTTGCTTGTTCAAGCACGTGCGAATTTTTGTCTTATAATTGTTCATTCCAAGCCTTTGGCGGGGCAGCCGCGGCCACAGATGCTGCAAGGGATATGTCAATCATGGTCCTTGCGGATTTCCAATCAGCTGTCCGAAGCTCACCTTCCCATGGAAAAATGATCAACAAAACCAGAATTAAAATAACCCTTCGATAGTTTTTTTCGGCGCGTTGTCCGATCTTTCCTTTTTTGCAATGTCGTTTTTTGACGCGTGTTGAACCCGGATGTCATGACCCGGTACGCAGCAAGGTTTCGTTCTGCGCGCATGAGGGTCTTCCTACAGTCTCAGGTTTTTGAAGCATGTTTGGTTTATTCATGTGGTGAAATCACCAGCTTGCCACGCGTAATCAAATCCAGAAAAATCAAGCTGGACACGTCACACGTGCCAAAAAATGGGGTTCCCATTTTTTAAAGGTGAAAATATACCAACGGGTGCTTTTTTGTGACCGTTGACCAACTTCACTTCAAAACATGTTTTTAACAAAGTGTCAAATCTGACGCGCAAATGACGCGCATGCCTAGGTATGGAAACCACGCGGCACGTTTACTAAGGAGTGGTTTTCGGCTGTAATGGTCTGTTGGTGACTGCTAACATACCCAGACATGTGAATGGCGCGCAATGACAGGCATCATTCCTGACGAATTTTTGAAATATTTGACACCACTAACTGATTATCAAAGGGGGTGTTTTTGGTCACCCCGCCAAATGGGCGCTTTTTGGTGGCCTCTTTGAAGGGTGCTGGTATGCAAAAAAATAGAAACGCATTCAGCCTGTTTTGCGCCCGTGGTTTGCACAATCAAATTCAACAAAATGGCATGCACAAGGATGCACGCGACTGCTGAATAGTGGTGATGTTTGATTATGATCAAAATTGTTCAGTTGGGTAGTTGTCCGCGCAAACAAGGTATTTCAGTATATTTCAGTGTAATTTTGCCGGATTGGGGAATCAACAAATTGCCCATGCACAGTTTCTTGGAATGAGAATCAGAAAAACATATCAGGGTACCTCCCAGTCATCACTTACCAACTATACATACCAATAAACCAAACATTTTTGGAGGTTGCCTATTTTAAGAAACCACCAAATAAGTTGTGCAAGACCAACACCAACCGTTTTGGAGGTGATTGGATGTTTCCCGCACCTGTGGGCGGCCTACGGCACTGATTATTGGCCAAGACTTTGAGGATGGCTGATTGATGGCTACTGCTGGTTGGTGGTTTGAAATACTTTTAATTTTCCCTAGTATCTATTAACAAATGGTTGGTTGATAATTTTCGTAGGGGTTCAAAGCACCAACGAGTACTGGATTGTTCATAGTGGGTACTTAGATGATGGGTGTTTCTCAAAATAGGGGATTTTTTCCTATTAGCCATTACTATGATTTACAATCCCCCATAGCTGTAGTCGTTTAACTTTTTTTAATGGCCACTTCGATGAGCTTCTCCTGGAACTTCTGAATGGTGCCTCATTTTCCTTGATGAAATTTGGCAGTTCTTCAGCTTAGTTTTCATGGGAGATCGGCACGAGATGAAAGAAAGCACTGCATCAATCAGCCATCAAGCAGCCATCAATTGGCCATTTTTAATGATATCAAGTATATAGCCATCAGGCATCAACAATGAGTCGTTGTTGATAATATCTGATAATATCAATATATATATATATATAGATATATAGATCTATATATATATATATCAATGAGCCATCAAAAATCAACAATTAGCCATCCAATGGCCATCATCAAGTAGCTACTATGAACCATCCGTTGGCCCAGACATCGTGTCACGGTGGGTTGGACCATCATTGTCGGCCGCCAAGGCATTGCTTGCGGCCCATGGCAATCTTTGTGCTGCAGCTTGGCGGAGCTGCCTGTGGAGCGCAGGTCAAGTTCCTTTATTTTTTAATGAATGGTGGTTTCTCAGAATGGGGTACTAGTGGATGGTTTATTTTTATAAATGGTGGTTTTATAAATGGTTTATTTTAATAAATGGCTATGGGTCAAGCAGTTAACCAATCAATAATGGGGGATAATCACCAACAACAAGAGGGAAAACAATGGTTTATGATAGGGGAACCAAGGGTACAGGGTTTTGACCCATAGCCAAATGGTGGTTTCTCAGGGTGGGGGACCCTCTAAAGCATCCATTGTTAACCGTTTATGGTAGTAAATCAACCATTTTTAAGGGGTAGCCCTATTTTGAGAAACCACCAAATGGGAGTGGATGATTTGGGGGGTCCCCTATTTTGAGAAACACCCAAGTGGTAATTTCTTCACTAAGTAGCTTAATTACTTGGATTGAACCTACTTGTGCTTCACTTGACTTGAACTTATTACATGCTTCACTTGGTAATTAGCTCACTAAGTGGTCCACCAGGAACGAATAGTCATGTGCTTCACGAAGTCTCATTAAGTACAACAGCTGTAGCTAGTGCTTACGGCAATTGCTTGACAACCATCACCATCTAGTGATCAACAGTATGACTTCGTATCTACTACACAAGTTGAAAATCGATGAACAGATCAAAATTGACAAAACGTAAAATACAAATCAATACACATCAAAACACAATTCAACCAAAGAATCAATCCACCGATTCCTGTGAACTTATGATTCAACGTAAAATCAAATATAAATCAACTAAAAATCAAGATAATGATATCAACAAATAATGAAATCTTATTCTATTTTTATTGATATTTTATTCTACTTACAGTAGTTGTCTTCTGGAGTTTTTTTTGCAATTTCACAGTTTTGGGCCCCCCCATAATTCCTCTCCGATCCTCCCTTTCTTGGGTTCAATCGGTTTTTGATTCGTTATTTGATTTTATGTTGATTTACTTTGATTTTTCTCCATCTTTTTACAGTTTTGTGGGACCTCCATGATTCCTGTCCTATCCTTCCTTTTTTCGATTGAATCGGTCTTTTACTTTTTTGATTTACGTTTGATCTTTTATTTTGAATCATAAGTTCACAGGCATCGGTATATTGATTTGGTTGAATTGTGTGTTGATTTATATTTGATTTTTGAATTATTCATTTGAGGCATGCCTTCTGTGGGGCTCCTGATTCATAAGCCTAACATTGAGCAAAGTTGGTGTTTGGTTGCTTTAGCTTTTAGTTAGTGGTCGTTTGTTGCAGGTTGTTAGTACAGTAATTTTGTGATTGATTGTGGTTTGTAGTGGTCAGTTGTGCAGTGATTTTTGGAGATCATGACTCACGAAACAGTGGAAATTTAGCCACCAATCATCGAAACATCACGAACTTCCAGCAATCATCAATAATCAGCATTCATCACCATCAATCATCACTAATCACTAATCATCACTAGTCACCAGATTGTTCATCACCACAAGCATCGCTAATCATCGATAATCATCACTAGTCACCAATAATTAGCACCAACAATCACCAGCAACCATCATTTTCACCATCCTGCACCACCAGTTTCATCAGTTTCACCGTCAGCTCACAACCAGTGGTCACCGCCCAGCACCACCACACAGTCCCAGAGGCTTGGTGCTGCAGATGCCATTTATCAGAACTATGCGCAGCTCGCAACGCGCGGAAAACGCGCGAAATCGCGAAGCGGAAACGGTGAATGAAACGGTAAATCTTGGTGAACCCTAAGGCCTTTCATGATGCGACCAATGGCGCTTAATGGTGGTGGATGATGGTGAAACCTGGCTTACACATGGCAATCGTAGGGCTGATTATGGCTAATTCTGGCTAACTAAGGTGAATTATGGCTAATTATGATCGACTAATTAGTGGCAATGAATTTGATTGATGAATAGCAATGATAAGGCCATGATGGTGAGTCATTAACCAACCGTCATGATATAGCAATGACGGTGAATCAGGTTGATGCGGAGAACTCACTAGCTGTGCCGCGGCAAGTCATAGCTGCACCGAACACAACATGGCAATGCTCTGGGTTGATAAAGAGGTGGCAGAGAGGCTTCCAACTGTAGCAGTTGCTGATGGCCGCAAGACCCAAGGTTGTTTAAAGCCTAGTTTTGTTCTCGTCTTATGTGTAGCGCCAGGCTTTTTGATGTCGTCTGTTCGCGACATGTTCTTATCCATATCATCATCTGCATTGATGACAGGTATTTTGAGCATCTTCTTCTATGTGCCTTCACCCTCTTTTGATGATGTGTATCCAAGGCGTTTCCGACTTTGTAGTGTCACACTGGAATGTATTGGAGGCATCTTATTCTGCGCAGGTCACACTTTTTGATTACGTGTCTTTGCGAAAACGTGTAGCGTCACGGTTTTAGAAGTCGCCCATGTCAAAAATGAACCCTGAAAGACAAGATGCAGTCTTTGGTGGGACCAAAAGCACACATGTTATTCTTGACCAGGATAAGATATATTAATGAGTAAGATACCAAATCATTCAAAAATACGCAATATGTATATATTCATAAGATACCTCAAAAGGTATGATGTGTTTTGTTCAACATTGGGAACTCAAAATCATCCTTCATCAACCATCCTAGCAATCAAACAAACCATTATCAGGGTGCTACGAGGATCCTCATTTCCAGAAACGACTTTTTAAATCCCCATCAGATGCTTGCTGCTTGTGGGCGAAAGGGGAGGGTTTTGCGACGATGGTTTCTACGGAACCACGGAAGCGGTGCACCTAGGTATTGGTTGATGTCCATGGCTGCGGGCAACGACGTGAGAAAGACAGCCATGTACTCAGCGGTCTACAAGGCCAGGGGCAATGATTGTTGATGGTCAATGATAGTGAATGGTGCTTGTGGTGGTTGATGGTGGCTAATGATGGTCAATGATGGATGGCTAAATTAGTGGCTACAGATGGTCAACAACGATGGTAGAAGGGATATTAACATTAGTGGCTAAAGATGTTTCATGATAACCGCCATGGGTCAGGATGGTGATGGTGAACATTCATGAAATGATTCCATGGCTAATCATGAACCATTGGTTCACTAGTGGCTAAAGATGTTTAATGATCCATGGGCCACCAATTACCCATTGAACCATGATTTAAACATCATTGAACATATTAAACCCCATCAGGATGCTTCACTGATGAATCATTGGTTGATGATAATAAGGTACAGTACTTGATGATAATAACTTACACTGATGAATCATTGGTTGATGCTTCACTGATAAACATTGGTTTCTGAGCCACACTAAGTGAACTCAGCAAAGATCCCCGACTTCCCAGGAGACCGCTGGAGCGAAAGAACCTGACAACCCGGGTCTGCGGGTCATGTGATTTGATCAGCAATTCTAGATAAACAACTATGAAGCAACCTTATGAAACAATAAATTGTATGATAAACCATGATTGTATGATCTGTCAGCATTATTCATGGTCATAAATCCTTTTACAACCTTATGAAACCGTATTATCATTGGTCATAAATATAGACCCTTTAGGATATGTACAAAATCCAAGAAACCATGCTTCTAAGGTGTGAGCCAATAACCGTGAACCAATCGCCCAAACCATTCACGTCCTAAACCATTGCTGGTTGCTTCAGTTTTCGCTGGCCACGTGTCAGGGTGTGCAATCCTTGGGCGCTGGCATGGCAACTCAGCAGG
>VSDK01010946.1:124812-147286 GCA_009767595.1 Symbiodinium kawagutii | reverse complement strand
ATAAAGTTATGGCCCATGGCTATTTTGCAGAGAATTGTAGTGGTTAGTATTATATCCGGGGATTTCTTAAAGTCTCATAACCATTTATAATGGGTAATGATGGTTTACAATGGTTAGGAATTGAATAGGGTATAATACCTGAAAAATGTTGAAAGAGCTACTAGCTGGTGGTTTGAGTCACATGGTTTATTTGACCCAAAAGTGGGGGTAGTTGGTTGATTGACTCATATTTTGGGGATGGTGAAACAAACCACCAACCATCTAAGGGTTTGCATGATGTGACCAGTATTGTAGGAGTATCATCGGGCAAATTAGCGCATATGGCAAAACCAATCTGTAAAAAGATAGATACAGTAGATAAACCCATAAAAAACACATGGATGAATTATTTTCCTTGGTGCGAACCCCACGGTGGCAATTGCACTTGACGTCTAATCTGACTAATGTCGGCATTTTTCCTCATTGCTGGCATTCTCTATGCGGTTCCAGCTGGCATTCTATTTGACATCCTTGCTCCCTGTTGGCATTCTGTCTGACAGTCCCGCTGGCATTCTATCTGACATTCTATTTGGCATTCTATCTAACATTTTCATTGGCATTTTTGCTGGCCTCGGACACTCGCTGTTCGGGTCCGGCACAGCCCACTGGCATCTGCCGCACCTTGTTCGGGTCCGGCGCTGCCCATTGCGGGCAGGAAGGAGGAGGAGGAAGAGGAGAAGGAGGAGGAGACGGAGAAGGAGGGTTCAACTCTGATAAGATCTAACAACCCTCACCTGCCAGGCACGGAAAAATCGCTAAATATGGAAATAAGAAAATGAGTAGATAAGTTCAAATACGTGTGTGTTGAAATGCAAAAAGTATGAATGTGTATACATATAATATATGCATATCATATATGTATATTTTTATATATATGACAATTATATATATATATATTTGTTTTTTCTTTTTTCTAGAGGGAGACAAGGCATGCAGACGCTGCTTGCAGCTTGGCGCTGTCGAGGCATGGCTCTTGGACCTCTCAGAGGCGTCCTACTTCCTGCAAGGCGCTCTGTGTTTGACCTTGACCCTGGGAGCCTTGGAGCTAGGGGCGGTTGAGAGGTAGGCTGATCTGAAGTGGTTGAAGGTGGGGAAGGGCACTTTCCCAGGATAAGGAGGTGGCTAAAAAGATAAAAGATAGGTATGTATATATATATATATTCATGTATTTACTTTTTCAATTTATTCATTTTATTTATTTTTTTACTTCTTTTTTATTCAATTTATTTATTTTTTTATTCATTTTATTTATTTCTTTATTTATTCTTTTTTGTTTGTTCATTTTATTTATTTATTCATGTCTTTATTCATTCATTTTTTTTATCTATTCATTGATTCCTTGTGTTTGTTTATTCATTTTATTTTTTGATTTATTTATTCATTTCTTTATTTATTAATTTTTTACATTTCTGTATTTATTTCATTTTTTGTTTATTTGATTAATTAATTTATTTACTTTTTTATTTATTAATTTTATTTTTTTTTGATTTATTTATTCATTTCTTTATTTATTCATGTTTTCATTTATTTAATTTATTTATTTAATCTATTTGTTTAATTTGTTTTTTTTTGATTATCTACTTATTCGTTTCTTATTTAAATATAAATTTGCTGTTTATCTATCTATGTAAATATATACACAAATATATATATATATATACATAAATAAATGGAATCGGAATAGTTACTGTATGTAGCTAGGTTAGCCAGTATTTCTCCAGTTGAGCGTTTTCTCATGTCTGATAGTTGATGCATAAGTATTCTGTTCCACAGGTCAGGTGATTCCACATAATTAGCAATATGTTTCCATTCTTCCTACCAAACAGTAGGACAAGGCAGCAGCAGGAACAGGATCCTTTTTGAGGATGAGGGTGATGGGTGATGATGACGAGAAGGATGTTGATGATGATGATGATAATGATGATGATGATGATAATGATGATCATGATGATGATGATGACGACGATGATGATGATGAGGCCATACCGCGGTCCGACCGTTGCCACCCAAACACATCATGGCATCAAGGGTCTATCCTCTTCGACGTAACAGGATGCGTTGACATGTACTGAAAACTCTGTTGGTACAAAAAAAAATCTCAAAAAGGATCCTTTCACACTCGCGGAGTTGAACTAAGGTAAGCCGGTCATATCGTGTCTGGACATGTCATTTGCATTTCGTACGCCGAACCGCCAAATGATAGTTGGAATAGACGAGCCATGAGGAGCCTACATGAAGCAACCTAGTGGCAGCGAGTGGAACAGGGGTCGATGACTCAAACGCTGTCAAACCACATTGGTGTCTCCCCATGACACCACCGCATTTTACTTCGTCACCCTGAGCAACGTGCGGATCCGCATGCCCGTAGCCAACTAGATTCACTATTGTTGAGCATCATGAACCACGTGAAAATACATGAAAATACCTGAAGCATACCACTCTCACTACTCTAGCTGTCATTTGCCAGTGTATCATGGTTAGTTGTAGATGTTTGAGAACTGTCTGTAGATGAACTCTCTAATCAACAGCGTCACTCCGACCTTGGTCCACCCCAAGGAGCGTGTCTTCCAGTTCTGCAGTGCTTTGCCATGTTGGAGGATGGCAAGAAAGATGACTACGCTGCATGATGAGTTGATCTGGGGCCGCCAGCCGGGGGGGTCAGTTTGGGCGTTGTGCATCACGGCTTTCAGAAGAGCTTCCAGAGCACAAAAAATCTGGATCAGCAGGGAAGATAGTACCGTAGCACCAGGATATATAGCATTGCGGAGCCATCATCACCGGCTAAGAATAGGTCCATCTCGGTAGGCAAGACTCACCGATGTAGTAATTGATGTGGTGCACTTCCAAGCTTGATCTACCACTAGGTGGATAATGGTGGATAGCATGACAATCAAACATAGGGTGGTTGATATTCTCAATCATGTTGGGTACACAACACTCATCAAACATTTGGTGATTGATATTCCCAAATTTGAAGTGATTGGGTAAGAATGATCAAAGCTCTACATCTTCAAAATCTGATGGTGATATCACCAAAGAACAGTCACGGATGTCATAGGGCTTAAAGACTTAGTCTATCAGCCAGATGACCTGAATTCATTTTCAGCCATTACTGGCTAAATACTGTCTAAAGTACTGTAATGGCTTTGATACGATGGATTATATTCCATTGTATCCGTTTACCCTGAGATTCATCCGCCAGTTGCTTCAGATCGGTAGGGTTCTCATGTGAGTTCTGATGGCTGATCTCGCGGAAAGTGCCGCAAGTTGATAGGTTGTCCAGAAACGTTAGTGGTACTGCAACCCCCCAAGCAGGTTAAAAGAGGTACTGTAACCCTCAAAATGGATCATGATGATGGATGATTGATTACTAGCACTGTTGGATGATTTGGGGGTGTCAGGTTATAGGGGTACATAGGGGTACCCCACTATCATCCAGTTTATCAATCGTTCACATTCAGAAACCAACCATTTTTGGTGGTACCCCTTTTTGTTTCAGAACCACCAATGGATCATCTTGGTCTTCCGATTCGGGAAATGAGAAACCATCGATGCATTTAATCGTAATTGGGTACCCCTTGTCACCTTACTTCCAAAGATATGTGGGGTTCTTAAAATAGAAATCCCCCCCAAAATGGTTGGTTCATTGCTGTAAACGACTAAGATTGGATGATTTAGGGGATCCCTTATGACTTAAGAAACCACCATATGTCTATTGCTGGCATTGGCTGGTTAGACCTGGGCCGAGCTTTTGTCACGATCCGCGTGTCAGCCCTGGGGTAGGTGACCCCCCCAGCAACATGATGCCGTCGCTGCGCGTCCAGGTTAGATGTGTTTGTTGCTACGAAAACTCAACATGTGTTTGAAACAAATATTCGCAATTCTCTGATAAATTGAAATGGAGGAGAAAATTCTCATGATGGCACGAAATCATCAACGGAAGGAATTGTTTCACACGTGTGGAGTTGAAACTTTTTCCGGAAATAGCATTGGTCAACTATCTAGGGTAAACTGGTCATATGGATCTTAGACGTGTCATTTGCATGGCATAGGCAAAAGAACAGCCAGGTGGTGAGTTGGAAGCCGAGTACACTGCCCTGCATGATGAAACCTAGTGGAACTGGGTTGTGTCAACGGTTCAAATGCCCAGGCCTCTCAAACAATGGTTCTAATCGCCCCAGGGAACCGAAGTGTGGGCAACATGAGAATTCTGAATGACTCCAGCAGTTTGCTAGCAGGATTCGGCTGGTCCTTCGATGTGCATCCCCACTGGACTGGTAACATTGACCGAGGTTATAGGGGTTCGATGGTCTTAGTTCCCCCACATTATAGGGCAAACCGACCTTTCAGGGGCCTCATTGAGCCACTGTAGCCTCACGCTCCCAGGAAAGTGACCTATTCCCGTGTGCTTCGTGTCGATGTTGGGGAAGAAAGCTGACGCGGCATGACGCCATTGACGAAGAAGAGCTTGAGAAGTTGCAAGAACCAGCAGCTGACACATCCCCAGCAGCGACAGTCCTTGGGAAATGATTGGCACCAAAAGCTAACCAACGTCTAACCTTTTCTTTTTGTTTTGTTGACAATAGATAACCATCGTCAACCATCATTAGCCATGATCACTACCCACTGTCAACCATCGGCCATTGTTAGCCACTATCAATCTTAATTACAGTAATTAGCCATTGCTTAACCATGATTTCATCAGGGGGAAGGGATGCTGTTGCTCAATAGCAAATTGGTGACCCCGGTAGTACCAAGCTACTGGATGCCCCGTTGAAGATCAGAGCTCAGAGTCCCCAAGTTGGGATGCTTTCAGGCATTTAGTCACTAAATGTCTTGGGATGTTTGTCACTGTTGATGTTTGCCGGACAGTATTGCATGATCCGCCACTTACAATACTTTTTTTAAAAATCTTTTTTTGTTTTCCTGGCTATGTTTCCTTTCTGAAAAGACGATTATGGACCAGGGAGCGTTGAGCGCTTGAACGCTGCCAATGCTGGGCCAGTTGAATTGGACGGTCAGCCAAAGAGCTTGTGCAGCGAGCGTAGTGCAACAAGCGAGTCGTGCGAGTGTGTTGTTCCACGGTGGGTGATAACGGGATCAGGGGGTTTCTTAAGCCATGGGGTCCCCCCAAATTCTGGTTGGTCTAACTCTAGTACTATAAATGAATACAGTATTGATAGATTTGGGGGTAGCCCTATTTTGAGAAATCACCATTTGGGTCTTTACTTATTACATGATATTACATGAACATCGCTAACCTATTGTACAGATACATGTTTCCTATAAAACCCGCAGACACCATGGCTTGGCAAACGAATACATCATTGTTGTAAGTAGATTTGAAGGATACTGATATACACATATACATAGCTTTCATGTACGCGTTACACAGTAACTTCTGTGATATATACAGATATTTGGCCTCCACATATACATATATATGTATATGTTGTATATATATATATTTATTGTATGGATATTCTTGTGTTTAGCATGATGCATGCACATTTTTCAATAGACTAAGATATGGTGTGTTTGTCTACTAATGTATTGCATTGTATTCCATTGTGTAGAACAGTGTAGTGTAGTGTAGTACAGTGTAGTTTAGTATCGTGTAGGACAGTGTAGTGTGGCACAGTGTCTTGTAGGGTCTTGCATGTATTTGTATTGTATTGTAAGGTATCGTATTATATTTGATTGTAAGTACGCATGTATGTGGTTATGTATCTATCAATCGTTATGTAATCATGACTTATGATTCGGAAAAACATGTAAAGATATGCAACTACTGTGTTTTGGCAATACGGCTATGGGTCAGTTCACCCTGTACCCCTTGTGTTTAGTTATTTGCCATTGTATTATGTCATTTTTGGTGAACTTATTCCTATGAAATTGATGGTTAAAGCCTTAACCCATGTTAATATTCATGCTTAATAATATTGATGGTTAATATTACCCTATTATTGATGCTTAATATCATGGCCTTAGATTAACAAAACCATTCTGTTCTCCTGGACCTGTGGATGGCCTCTGGTTGCAGCATTACATCCAACAGTTGGACTGTTGAGTAATGTTATGAAGAAACCAGCCAGGGTTGGTGAACCAGATATTGATGTAGTAGATTGTAGTAGTATACAATGGTAAAATCAGAGATTTTCATGACTATAGATTATGGTTGTTGGTAACAAGAAGATATTTGTTAAAACTCTGACTACACAAAAGTCGCATACCACTACTATATATGACGGTTTCTCAAGCCATAGGGGACCCCCAAAATGGATGATGGTTCATTACTACAAATGATTTCTAGTGGATGGTTTGGGTGTACCTTTATTTTGAGGAACCCTATATAGCTTAATTGATTAATTATGGTCCTGATGTTCATCTGGCAATAAACCAACCATGATAGGTAGTTGCCAACAGCGCTGCCTGTCCCCTGGTGCCAAGTGAGGTTTTTGTGGCGTGAATGCCATCAGCTTTTTTTTGGCATGGTCATCAGGAGATCATTCCACATAAGTGTGTATAATATACTGATATATTTATCTTTATTTAAAACACATTAATAAACATATAGAATGGTATAGATACACCTTATGTCCAGGTATACATGTATACAATCATGCATGATATATGCATATACCTATTTCTACAAAAATAATTATGTTTTCTGTCATGTCTTTATTTTTGGATTTGATCATATGCATTTATTTAGCAACATGTATGTTCTGTTTTACAAAGAGTCAAAACTTGTCCGACCCTCGATGTTAAAAGTCCATGAAACTATTGTCATATTTGGTCAAGGTAATAGACTATGACTAGTAGTCTATGACTACACCAGCATGTTTTTAAATATTTGTTCATACCACTAAGCTGTTATCTATTAAGCAAGCTCACGACTCCCACGCTGTGAGTGACAATGACAAAGATGATAGCCATCACACAGTACTGTACCAACTATTGCTATCAAACATTGTTATGAACCAACATGAATCGTTGTGAACCATTATAGACAATAAACCCTCATCAACCATTATCAACCATTTCAAACCATTGTAACCACAAATCAACCATGAATCACCCATGGTCAGCCATCGCTAATCAACCATGGTCAAGATTTGTTAACCATTCTTCACCATTCACCTGGGGATCTTGGCACCTTCACGTGATCAGGTGCAGCCTACCATCGTCAGCTACAACTCCGTGCTGAAGGCCTTCGCAAAGGCATCTCCGGATGGGAGCTGCGGTGGATCAACCGATGGTTGAGGCGAATTTCCAGTGGTTTACTACGGTTTTTTCAGGGGGTTCCTAAAGGGTTTAGCAACAATTGCTATAAGGTTTACTATGGTTCGTTTCAGGCTTTAACAGCAGTTATAGTCTACTATGGTTTGTTGTAGGGTTTAACAAGCCCAAAGTCCAGAATTAGCAATGATTTCTAACTGATTAGTCAACAATATCCTCATGGTGATCGACTGAGTAGTTCTCGATAACCTCACCGTGGGGTCGGCAAAATCCTCGCTCCGAAAAGTCTCCGGGAAGCCGTGGGACTTTGACAAGAGACGACTTACCCAGTGCCTCGCAAAATGATGGTTGATACAAAGAGTAGTTCGGGTATGGGTCGATATTAACCATTAATATTAAGCAACTATAATAGGGAAAACATGGGAAAACCATGGTTAATGATGGGAACCAGGGGTACGGGGTTTTGACCCATAGTCGTTGATCTCAGTCATGAGTTGGTTTGACCATCCACATATCAGACATGAGAACTCATCGAGGCACTGCTGAAATGAACGATCTACTCAGCCACTGGATTTCCTCACGTTTCCTCTACTTCTGTTTCATGGCCAAGGCAGCCTTGCAGGAGGAAGCTCAACAGTTGTCGCTTAGCTGAAGCCACTGATTGGTGATATGTTTTATTTTTTATACAGGTGCACCCCTTTCAATCATACAATATTCAAATCATCCTTTATCTTAGTCATTTCTTTATTTTTGAACCTCCCATTTTTTTGGGCCTCCTGTTTTGAGAAGCACCCATACATATGTACTGCTTGGCTGATTGTGCGTGGCACAGCGAATACATTTTTTGAAGAATCATGTAATAGGTAGCATGACCATAGGCCATGATGAAAAGCACCTATGATAGATTGAATGATCTATCATCATAACTATTTTAGTATTACCATGTTGCCTGTTCTTATGAGCATGATTATCACTATTTGATGGCAAGAACGGCCACCAAAAGCAGGACTTGACAAGCTCAGTAGCGAAGAAACCAGGTGGATCAAGCGTTAGCAAGTACTCAACATTCTTGGCCGTTCATGGACAATTCATTGTTAAGCCTGCATCAACTATCCGTGAACCATTCTAGTATCAAACAATAACCTAACCATTAACCATCAGCAGCAATCATGAACCGTTCATTCCAACCATCATTGGCCATCAAGCATCATAGGCCGAAGCATCATTCATCATCCACCCTTCCGGGCCACGATGAACCACCCGCCAGCCCGCCATAGTTTGCTATCTATGGGCCAGATAGGGCCCCAGGCCGCCCCAGGCCCATCCAAGCATTCGGCTCCACCGAGGTTGAGGGAACTTCCCCAGGCAAGACTGCAGCCGCCCCTTGGAGTGAAACTCCGCGACACGGCTCGGTGGGAAAAACGAGGATGGATACACAGAGCCATGGGGATGGAGCATGGTTCAGAAGCTGGTTGATAAACTGGCTAATAAGCGATAAGCTGGTTGAAATACTGGTTTAACAAGCTGCTTAAAATCATGAGCTGGTTAATGAGCTGCTCAACAAGCTGGTTAATGGTGGCTTTGAACGGTGAATTACCAGGTTCATGAGCCATAACTAATGGTTAATGATGGTTTGATGATGGTCCATGTGGATGTCTCGCAAAATACGGAACGCCTAAAAATGGCTGATTTATTACTAATGATTGATAAACTAGATGATAGCTGGGGGTACCCCTATGACTTGAGAAACCATCATATAGTAGTTGCTTACGAAATATTGTTGGCGATGCTCCCCTTTGATTAGCATTTATTCGTTATTATTTGCTACGATCCCCTATCATCAACCATTATTAACCACTATTAACCATGAGTACGTCAAGCTGACTCATGGCATAGCCGATGATAGGCGCTCATCCGCAAAGACCAAAAACCACTATTAACCACTATTACCCATGATTCATAGCCACAACTCCCTTGATGATGGTCGATATGGCTACCATTGACCCATCGCATCCCTACGAAAATCCCGCGCAGCCGCGCGGCCCGAGGAACATCATCAGCTTCAACTCAGCCCTGGCCGCGTAACCGGGGCCCAAGCCGTGGGAGTGCGGCGCCGTGGGTACTGGTTGGGTGGGTGGGTGGTTGGGTGATTGATTAAGGTTGGTTAAGGTTGGTTAAGATTGGTTAAGGTTGGTTAAGGTTGGTTGATGTTTTTTTAGGGGATTATAATGGTTGATGATTAATCTAGGGAATATGATGCTTGGTTAAGGATGGTTGATGGTTGGTTGGTGGTTGTTGGTGCTTGTTGCTGATTGTTGTTGTTCATTTCTGTTTGGGGAGCTGTCAAGATGATTTTGAACTTGCATTCCTTAAACGATTGACGTGTCCGAGTGTCATAGAGAGGACACTTTCTCAGCAAAGTGACGTCATCGCCACCGGTTGAGGTGCTTGGCAGTACATGCAGGCGTCGATGGTAACCAGTCGTCATATATGGATGGCATTGAGAAATGTCAAGATCCCAAACATCGGGGCGTTGCTTCAGTAGTCTCGACCCTTCAACAAAGTTTGCCCGGCTGGGTCCACAGTGACTGGCCGTGACTTTTATTCTCACAGCCTCAGCTGAGCAGCAATAGATTTGCCGACCACCAACTATGAGGAACTGACCCAAACTAGTGACCACCAACTTTTTGCGATTTGATGCTACTTGTCACCCCAAAGACCCTACTACTGCAATGAGAATTTCCAATGGATTGTGTTGATTGTTCTTGAGTTCCATGGGTCATGTCAAGGACAATCCACCCAAGTTCATTCTCCGCAGATAGATATCAGATACGCTATGATGATGATTATGCATATGTTGTGGCTATATCTGATGTTATTGCACTTTAATTGCCCATGTGTTCAAAGATTAAGAGTGGACTACAGACAGGAGTTTGACTTTGGTTGATAAGAGATACAATGTTGTCGATCGATCAAACAATATTTTGATAGACGGTTGGTAGAAAAGTGGTTCGCAGATGGCAAACCAATCAGGATAGGTGATTAGATTATATAAATGGAAGACGATGCAAACCCTTGGAACTTTGCTTCTGCATTGGAAGTGTAGCTTGTTGATAGTGATACGTAATGACATTGGCAAAGGTTTTCAATCGCAAACGGTTCAAGTGGTGGTTAACGATTGTTGTCAGCGGTACTTGGGTGCCCCATGCTGGTTGATGAAAACCATTTCCCATGGTGGTCACCTATTTTGCCCCATGTGCTCCCATCCAAGGTCGCTTGATGCAAATTTCTCGCGTGGGATCATTGAGGAAGTCGCGAGCTGCGGCTGAGCTGGCGTGGGTTTCGTGGGTTGATTTGGTTGGTTCAACCAGTTTGAAATGGCTATGGGTCAAGCAGTTCACCAACCAACTAATGGGGGATAACCACCAATAATAATAGGGAAAACAATGGTGAATGATGGGGAACCAGGGGGACTAAGGGTTTTGACCCACTGCCAAATAACAAGCCGTGGAGCCAGTTATGGATGTTATGGCATGAAATAACTTCTCATTAAGCCAGTGAGTTTGTTCAAATGGTAGTCCTAGCTACAAGCCATTCTTGACGCTTGGTTGGTTTAGTTGGTTCAAAGTTGTGAGCAACATGAATCGACGGTAAGGATCTCCTAAAGATGCACAGTGGTTGATTTGATTTGCTGGTCGTTTGTTTGTTTGTTTGTTTGTTTGTTTGTTTGTTTGTTTGTTTGTTTGTTTGTTTAGTGAGCTGGTTGGTCGGTGGGTCGGTGGGTCGATGGGTCGATGGGTCGATGGGTCGGTGGGTCGGTGGGTTGGTGGGTTGATGAAGGCACCATTCATCCACCATTAGGCCACCATTTTTCAACCATAGTTCACCAACCATCAACCAATCGTTGAGCAACTACTTAGCCAACCACTAACCAGCCATTAACCATCAACCAGTTTTTTGATTCACTGCATAGACAGTCAACCAGGCCACTGTTAAGCAACCATTCACCCACCATCTCTGCATAGGCAACTCCTCGCGAGGAGATGAAGACATCTGAGGTCCAGCCAGATGTAGTACGGAAGCCCAGGGACTGAAGGCTGGTGCCTGGGAGGGAGCTGCGGCTGGAGCCGGTCAACGGGCTATCCTGCCCTAGCCCTACGGGGGAGCCAGGCCGGGAGCGGCCCCCAGGATTGCCCGTGCACCAAAGGCTTGAACCATGAAATAATCAATGACTAGGTGATTAATGGTTAATGATAGGATAATAAGCAAACATTGTAGGGGATATACCAACTAATCATCATTTTTTTTTGGGATAAGCAACAGTAATAGTTGGAAGACAGCGGTTGATGATGGTACATCAGGGGTACAGGGTTTACTGACCCACAGTCATATGACCTGCATGGATGGATCAAGAACACTCACACAGCAAAAGAAACCAGAAGTGGCGAGTATGTTGATGATGTAAATAATGTTGGTTTCTGAGACTTGTATCTACCTGTTGGTTTCATGCCTATTTTCATTACTTTAGGGGGGGTTACACTAATCAGAAACCAACATTACACCTAGAGGTACGTGCACGTAAACATCTCCATACAAATGTGCGTTGAAGATAAACCATCAGGACGATGATACCGTTGACTATATACCAATGACTACAGCCATAGCAGCAGAGGAATGGCCCATAGGCAAAGTGTGAGCTGATCAGCAAACATCTCGGAGTCAACCAATTTGCGTAGGAATACATCCAAGCCCAAACCAGGATGATACAGCTTTTAGCCAGGGAACGTGCGGGGGTTCCCCGTGCCCTATGATCAGCGGTTGGTTCATTGCTGTACTGCCTGCAGCATCACAACTGAAAGATCTGAAAGTCACAGCTACAAGGGGTTGCTCCACTGGGGGAAGCACCGCCCAGTGATTAATCTGTGAGGTTTACTCAAGGCCAAGAATGATCATGTGACCTTGCAGCAACGTACACGAAGAATGTGGAACTCCAGTGGTGGTGCTTTGAAATTCCAGGCTGAGCTTAGTCATTGACTGGGTTAGATCCAGGAGCCATTTCTCGGATCCTCCATGCACCACTGCTTGTTGTCCAGATCAGCTACAATGCTGCGTTGAACGTTTGCGCTGCAGAGGGGGAGGCCAGTGATGGGGGCTCTCATGGCCGTGATGTGTTTTTCAATGTGAGAATCTGAGAGTTTTTCCCATCCAAAGACAGTCATCGCAGAGTTGCGCGGGGTTGGAGCACCCACTTTTACACCCAAGCCATTCCAGTGATCATACGTGAACAGTTCATCCAAAGTGGCACCAATTTATACAGATACAAAATGAAGCTAGCGATGGGGAGTGTCACAACATTTGTGACCAACTCTGGTTCCCAGTCAAGCAGCTGAGTATGTAGCTGACCCGTGATTTTTGCTTGCAGAATGAGGACTAGATCTAGCTGTACATGATCCTTGTGATATCACAAATAGTGGAGGTGTCACTGCGAGAATACTTTTGTACTCGTAGTGAAAGATCGGGGATTCATACAGTCACAAGCACTCAAGTTGGCTGACTCGATTCTGTTCCTGTCTAGGGGGGAACGATTGCCTTCGGTCATGAGCCTTTGGTACATCAGAGCATCCTCCATTTCTACCCGGGTAGTACAGCTGTTCCATGACTTGTGTCATTTTTTGCGCGTGTCCAAATTGGTCGAACCAGAGTGGCTGTACATTGACTACTACTCTTCAAAACCGACTTCCCTCAGTAGCAGTACTTAATCCCTGGTTCATGAATGATGATTAGGAACCGATGGTGATTCTTCCCTGACAGTGCCCGACAGTTGTCTGCAAAACAACTGGAGCTCGTCCTGGAAAATTGGGAAATCAATCGCTTGGGGCCAAAATGGACCCACGATGGACCACACCAGGGTCAGCTCCTAAAGAACCCTTTATTTATTTTGAATAGTTGACCCATATCAACAATCATTTATCAACCAACCAGTCACCATGATCCACTAAATGTTCACCGTATTGAAGACTATTGACAGCTTGACTTTGGTCTCCCCTCTTGCTAAACATTATTTGCGGTTGCTGATCATTGTCAACAATTGACTATGATTAGCTAGCCAATCTTGAGCAGAATTGAACACAATCATTAGTCATGATCATTGACTCTCATTCCTTTCACACACTTTTCACCAGTGTTAAGTTGTCATGAACCATTATTCGCCATTGCCATTGGCAACCACTATCGCCCATCACAAATAGTTGGTACAGTCATTAATTATTATCGATGGCCAATGAAGGAACAACGAAACATTGCTCATCAACCATTATTAGCCAGCACTATTCTATCACCACCAACAACCACTATTAGCCATTTCTAAACTACAAAGTATTACTGTATGAATCATTGCATTGACTGTTGCAAACAATTATCAACGATGATGAACTACTAGTTTCCCAGCATTGACCAATGTATAATCATTATTCAACACCATTACAGCAAGTAAAATTGATAATTGTACGACTCTTCCTTGACCATTCACTATCCATTGTGAATAGTGAACTATTAGTTCACCATTAAACAGCCGTTATTAGCCATTTTCGAACTATTCACTATTCATGACGAAGCATTCGATGATCACTGACCATTATGAACCATTGCGAACCATTATTGTTCCCCACTATTAATTAAGCATTATGAACCAGTATTACTACTAATTAATCATTATCAACCATTCACATCCATAAGCTAGGAACTAACTCTTCACTACCCATTCTTAACCATTGACTAAGTACCAACTGCCCATTATGAACCATTATTAACCATGATCACTAATGTATCCACTATGAACCATTGTTGAACATTATTATCACCTACTATTCACCATTTTTAACTATTGTTATCCCGTCTTGATTATGTACATACGCGTTAGCCGATGTGTATCATAGCCACCTGGAGCAAATAACCGCAAAAGCAAAAGCAAAAACCCGTGTTATCAATCATGGAACTTATGCGAACCAATTAAGCTGTTTCCATGGTTGTTATCGATCATTATTAACAATTGAAACAAGTGTCAATTGTTAGTCAATCATTATTATCAATCATTACCAATCATCATTAAGCATTATCAATCATTCTTAACCATTGTCAATTTATTAAGCATTAACCATCATTAACCACTAACCATTGTTATCAATCATCATTAGCCATTGCTATCAATCATCATTAGCCATTGCTATCAATCATCATTAGCCATTGCTATCAATCATCATTAGCCATTGCTATCAATCATCATTAGCCATTGCTATCAATCATCATTAGCCATTGCTATCAATCATCATTAGCCATTGCTATCAATCATCATTAACCATTGCTATCAATCATCATTAACCATTGCTATCAATCATCATTAGCCATTGCTATCAATCATCATTAGCCATTGCTATCAATCATCATTAGCCATTGCTATCAATCATCATTAACCATTGCTATCAATCATCATTAACCATTGCTATCAATCATCATTAGCCATTGCTATCAATCATTAGCAAGCATATGAACCATTGTCAACCATCAAACTCACCATTGCTTCGTCACCGTGGGTGAATCATCTCCAGGATGCAGCAGCTCACTGTTTTCTGGAGGACATGCAGCTCAGGCGAGGCGGAGAGGGCGTGGAGAGGGCGCCGGCACGTGCCATGGCCAGTGGCGCCGGCATGGTGTCCTGGGTGGTTGGTGGTTGGTGTCCTTGGTGGTTGGTAGTTGGTGGTTGGTTTAGGGATGGTTGGTTGACTAATTGTCTTTCATAAGGGTTGAAGCCACGTACAACCACTCATTCACGATGATTTGAAACCACCAACCAGCAACCCCGGTGTGTTGATGGAACTATTTTGGAGTGGACCGACAGTCTCTAAGTTCAAACAAACATAGAACGTCTCGGGCGGTGGCGGCGACCTCAAAATAGGGAACCCCAAAATGAGTGGGTTTATAATCATTCATGGCCAATAAACTGGATGATTGAAGGGTACCCCTATTTTAAGGAACCACCAATATGGGGATAATCATTATCAAGCGTCACTTCACTTCCTGAATTCGGCTGAAGAAATCCTGCACTTGGCAGAGTAGTTGTTTTTGATTCTCATTGACGAAAGCCAGATTCAGCCAGATTTTACAGAGAGTGCACCATGGGAGTACCAACACTAGTATTAGGTGGTACTGTTAAAGATCAGTAATTGGTTCAAGACCAGTAATTATCAAATTATCATCAACAAGTGTACAGTGTGATTACTTGCAAATAGCTTGAATTTTCATCAACGTTCACCATTGACTATCAAGCTTCACCATGGATCTATGCACCAATGCCTTCACCACTGTGGACTGTTGTTTACCAACAAACATGGCCATGGCACAACTCAGGATAATACCATCATCAACAAATGTGGCTGTTTATAACTCTTATTAATACATGGTATTAACATTATTAACAGTCTTATCAATATGTAATATCAGAATCCTGCGATCCATTGATTCTTATCGTTGCACAACTTGGCCTCTTGGAGGGTTCACTGGATGACCATCGCAAAATCCATCCGGATTGATCCCGGCCGGTCAATCACTTGGTTCACGGTGAACCGTTCGCAACCATTGAAACGCGTCAACGATCGTTGCAGTGTTTAAAGCTCCAGACGATAAGACTATCGTGACAGGGCATTGGCTCAAGAACTTAGCGATTTGAATAGAGATTGTAGGCCTTACGATTCAAAATGTTTCAAGTCACCGTTTCCCTTCCAAGTGGCCAGAGCGAAACACTGTCAATTCCACGCCTTGACACAGTGAGGGACTTGAAAGTGATGGCCCAGACTTCTTTTGGAAAGAGATTTCTCAAGCTTGCCACCGAAAGCGGACATGTTCTGACTGACCTCACGGACTCTTTGGAAGCTTCAGGCATTCAAGATGGGGATCACATCGTGGCAGTTGCACAGCGGCCAAAAGTAGTGGCAAGCAGCGCGGCTTTCGCGATGTGGTGCTGTGGAGGTGATGGGATCGTGAATTGGGGCGATCCAGATCGGGGTGGTGACAGCTCTGCAGTTCAATGTCAGCTCAGGAACATACAACAAATTCAGGCCACGGTCAGTGCCTTTGCTGCCATCTTGAGCGACGGGTCTGTCATTACCTGGGGCGATCCAGGTTCTGGTGGTGATAGCAGTGCAGTCCAAGATCAGCTGAGGAACGTGCAAGAAGTTCAGGCCACAGACCAAGCGTTTGCTGCGATCTTGGGTGACGGGTCTGTGGTTACCTGGGGCCCTGCAGATTTTGGCGGTGACAGCTCTGCAGTGCAAGTTCAGCTCAGGAATGTGCAACAAGTTCAGGGCACAAGTAAAGCCTTTGCTGCCATCTTGAGCGACGGGTCTGTCATTGCCTGGGGCGATCGCTGTTATGGTGGTGATGGCTCTGCAGTTCAAGATCAGCTCAAGAACGTGCGACAAATTCAGGCCACAACTTTTGCCTTTGCTGCCATCTTGGGTGACGGGTCAGTGGTTACTTGGGGCAATCTGAGATTTGGCGGTGACAGCTCAGCAGTGCAAAATCAGCTCAGGAAAGTGCAACAAGTTCAGGCCACAGATTTTGCCTTCGCTGCCATCTTGGGCGATGGGTCAGTGGTTACCTGGGGCGGTCCAGATTTTGGTGGTGCCAGCAGTGCAGTCCAAGATCAGCTCATCGATGTGCAACAAGTTCAGGCCACGGTCAGTGCCTTTGCTGCCATCTTGAGCGACGGGTCTGTCATTACCTGGGGCGATCCAGGTTCTGGTGGTGATAGCAGTGCAGTCCAAGATCAGCTGAGGAACGTGCAAGAAGTTCAGGCCACAAGTAAAGCCTTTGCTGCCATTTTGTGCGACGGCTCAGTTGTTACCTGGGGCCCTTCACATGCTGGTGGTGACAGCTCTGCAGTGCAAGATCAGCTGAGAAACGTGCAACAAGTTCAGGGCACAAATTTTGCCTTTGCTGCCATCTTGGGTGACGGGTCAGTGGTTACCTGGGGCGATCCAGAATTTGGTGGTGACAACTCTGCAGTTCAAGATGAGTTCCCGTCCCTGTAGCCGTTTATGCCCTTTTGTGATTGTAGGAGTTCCGGACTTTGCTTGAAATCTACTTGCGATTTCGCAGTCCTGTAAAGTTGTGAAAACTGTTGTGAAAACTGTTGTGAAAACTGTTGTGAAAACTGTTGTGAAGTTGTGAAAACTGTTGATGACCAATCGGTTGTTAGTTGTGAAGTTGTCAGTTTGAAGTCTGTCATCGGTCGATGTACCAAACGATTGCCCTGTGGCAGTGGCTCGGGCTCGCAGTTCACGAGTCAAAGCTTCGCTGCTGGGAGCGGCCGATCCGCCACTCACCTGGGATCGCCGGATCGCAACCATCATCAACCACTAGGCACTGGGTGGATTATAGCTACTACCTCAGCCATTTTTCGCCACTAAAGCCGTTGGACTTTTAGCAAGGGATCTAGTTGCGCCACCAAGTCTTTAGACTATTCCAGAACTGGCCATTGTTGACCATCAATGACCACTATTCACTGGATTTGTGGCCACTATCAGTCAGTATAAACGACCATTAGCCGTCACGAAATGGTAAATAATCCATTTTGGCCATTAACAAACGAAACTACAGTATATTGGCAATCACGATCAGCCACAACCACCCATCATGGTTAACCATGATGACCCACCACTCTTCACAACCAGTGATCATGTTATCACTCAAATGTGTTGTCATCAATAACGGTTATTCACCACTGTTGCCCACCATCAGTATTAACCATTGTCATGCCTATCCAATGCTAACCACCATTTCCACTATCAACAGCAGTGATGATTCAGAGTGGCTAGTGGTTGATAGGCTAGTAATGATTGGCAATGCTTCATGTGCAAGGCAAAGATGATCAAATGTGCCTAGTACTGGTTAATAATGGGAATTCATTATTGATAATTGATAATGCATCAGCATGGCAAATGATGATTATATAGACATGGTGGTTGATGGTAGCAATGGTGGCTAAACATGGTTGTTACTAAGGAAATTTTGATCAAACCGATGCAGAATTTGGTTAATCAATGCTAATCATGATAAGTGACAGAAAGACGACTCGATATGGTTGACAGCTAGATTGAGTTCAAAACAATGATTTTGATTGCACACCTGATAACGACATGATAATGATGACATTCACATGTAAAAACTTTCTACAAACTATACTTTAACAGTGATTGACAACGGTTCTATTGCTCCGCCCTCTTTGCACAGGTTGGCTGGGGTGCTTTGTGCAGTACTTCATGCCTAAGTCCAGCATAAATTTGTTGGTACTAGTCACATATGGCTCAGGGAATTGCAGCTCCTGGCCCCAAGTGCGTTTCTGTTGCATCTGCAATCTGAGAACAAATCGATGGATCCAAGGTTTAAGCCATCAAGTAATAGTTCTTGATTCACCTATAGGTTAGTTACGCTTCGTCCATGAATGAAATCCACTCAATAGTCCAATGGATAGTTGAATCGCAATTCTCTTATTGGATCCATTCATGCATTAAACTATGAGCGTAAAGTTATTGAATTCTTCATGTTGAGTTCTGTTTCTAAACAACGTCAAGCCCGCAACGTTGCGCACCCGCAACCGCCACGGGGCTGGTCACATTTGGTCTCCCAGGCGCATTCCGCCAAATTTGGTGCCCGACTCAGGGAGTGGAGCCGGTTGTGGTCGAGTGGTCAGTTCATGAGAATCGTGGGCGATGCCAATAGTGGCTACTGTGAAACTAGCAGTAGATTTTACCAGTGACAGTAGTGGTTATAGTGGTTATAGAAGTAGTGGTATATTTTTATAGTGGTTAATAGTCACTATATTTAAATAAACAGTATATAGACAATAGTGGTTGCTAGTGGTTCTAGAAGTGCATCTCTAGACGTGGGGGCCTTTTTTCGCATCGCTTAGCGATGTAGTCAACGTGGCTAGCGCAGGGCCATGGCTCGCACTGAGGTGACCTGCAACACGAGGTTGAAACTCATGGCGAAGCTTCGCGACGGTCAGGGTGCTCTGGCCATGCTTGAGGCACGGTTCGTGGCGGAACCGAGGCGTTGGGCCGTTCGGGGAAGGGGAATCCATGACGGAGTGGTGCTTCTTAACATGGTTGGACCCCAAAAATGCTTGGTTTATTATGGTTTATTGCTATGAATGATTAGAATTGGATGATTTGGGGGGTACCCACTATTCTCAGAAACGACGATGTAATGCCCTTCCAAAAGGGGGAGCGAGGACAGGAGCGACAAGGAGTCTTCACACGCGAAAGCTATGATGATCATCACCTTTTTTGACCGCTAGAAATTGATCAGTAGGGACTATTGATATAGCTCGTTGGAATCTTATAGGGATTCTCATCTATAATATGCCTTCGTAAGGATTATGTGACAAAACAGTTTGATCAAGGATTATTAGTTTGGCTATGCCCATCATCATGATATAGAAATGATTAGTGGTGGGTATCGACCAGTAGCAGTGGCGGTGATCTACATTGCTTGTCTGGAAAACCCAGCATAGCTGGCTTACCATTTCAGACACATTCATGTGAAATTTGTGCTTCCAGGTTTGGGACTACCAGAGGGTGCCAGTTCCTACGCCCGACGCCAATCCATGATTCTTTGATCCAATGACGTGTCCGTCCTGCTCAGACCATAGAGCATCTGGGATCAGATCTCTACCCATAACTGGGCTCTTTCAGCCATGAAGAACCATCACTACGCCCTATCAACATTAACATCGGGTTTTCTTTTTTTCAAACATGATTGAGTTCTATGTAAGCATCATTATTGTAAGCACTATGTATGGCCGACTGTTTGATAATTTGAGGATCAATTGGCTTCGCCGATCACCGAGTGAATGGCTGGCATTACATCCTGAGAACCAGACATGATCCGAGTTACGAGTTGGTCGCGAGTCACAACAGAGCTTCGTGAGAACTGAAGATGGTGAAGGCACCACTGCTACCCACCTGAAGAAAAATCATCAACAAAATTGTGCTCTATTTCTGACAGGGGTTTTAATCGAAAGCGTTGAAGTACAAAACAGCTTCAAGGGTGAGTGATTAACACCACAGATGTGCTTGGCAGCTGGCAGTAAAAAAGGCAAGCTAAAATATGCTACAATTGATGCTGAATACTGGCAAGTACGCGATCCCTGTCACACCACTCTATGAACATCACCGCCCGTTGAGAAACCATTAATTTTACTGTGGGTCAAGCCCTCAACCAGCCAAAGGATGTGTAATCGCTCACATCCCAACAGCCAGAGTAGTTTGGTTATGGGATGTGAACAGCTGAGGTACAGGGTACTGATCCACAACCATCAAAAAAGCCTTCCCAGTTGGACTCCTTTGGATGCTGGTCCCCTGAAACTTCGGCTACTTAGCGATTTGAACAAAAACACCGCTTGCAGAAAGTTGACGGACATCTTTTGGCTGAAAAACTAGTGGAGACGAAAAAATATTGAAAAAGCACATTTCACAATGCTTGATGTAAAACGTTCCGCCAACAATTGGGGTTTATTCTGGTTCTATAGTGTTTTCGAGGTAAAATTTCCATTATAAAATTTCCATTATAAATTTTTTCCATTATAAAATATTTCAGATATTTGGTGTTTTCGAGGAGACCTGAAAGTCTGGCTGAGCCCAATCATAACTTCTGCTGCAGGAGATGCCTTCGCAGCACCGGCTACAACCGGACTTGATCAGTTACAACACAGCCACGCGTCAGTGAGAAGTTGCTGACGAGGGGAAACAGGATCCGGTTGGATGAGTCATTCTGGATCGATTCTCCTCGGGGGTTATGCTACCTGCTTATGCTACCTGGTTATGCTACCTGGTTATGCTATTTGGTTGTGAACTCAGTGTGAATATCCCGGTCTTTGCCGACCAGGATGATAATATCCCAGTCTTTGCCGACCAGGATGTTGTCGTTGGGTTTCGGTTCCACGGATTGTGACTTCCGGCTGAGTTGAAGCCAACCACTTAAGATCAGCTCTGGTTCTCCCGACCAAAGCCCTTTAAGATCCAGAAATACTTCAGCTCTAAAGCATGTTGCATCAGAGTTCAACATGGCCAAATCCAAGTGACACAAAGGTCAAACAAGCATTGCACCCGTAACGTCATTAACGAAAAACAGTGAACACTAAGGCTCGGTAGCGCCCCTGCCACAGATCTCAAGCCATGGCTTGGCCCAGGCTTTGGAGGCGGTTGAAGAGGTGAATGACCTGGAGATGCTGTGGAGCACGTTGAAGAACGCGGAAGGACCGCGGAACGCGGAACCCTTCGCTGAGAAGTTTCGGGGCTGCTCAGCTGGTGGGTTGACGAAAGGCAGCTATGAAGCGGTCCACCGCTGTCGTGTTTCACTGGACCGTTGACGTAGGAAGGCCATTTCCAGTCGTGGGATTCATGAGGTTCGTCATCAATATTTATAGATATTCTGCTTCATTTAATGGATGGATTACCAATTACCACTTATAGGGTTACCTATTACCACTTAGGGTCACATTACTATAGTAGCAATTTGGATTCCCTATTTCCAATTAGGCGAGCGTGACTGTGCTCCCATGTGGCTTTTGGGAATCTGCTGGTCTGCATGGGGCTCATTTTCATTCCGGGGATTGCGACCTCGGGAGTAAAGCTCACCACTTGGAAAAGAAGTTCCCTCGGCACGATTGTTGAGACATGGTACCAGCTACAGGTAGACATTGATCATCCATGAATTCGTGCTATTAAGTTGGAGATGGCTGTGAGTTCCCCTTTCTGTTCACATCAAAGGAATGACCTTGCACTAGTCACTAGTCCAGCGTTGGGATGTGAAGAACCATTTTTGGTTGTATACTCTTGCGACCCATAGTCTTCCGTCAACACATGTCAATCATTATGAATTATGAATCCTTATGAATCCTTATGAATCCTTATGAATCATTGTTGACCGTCATTCATCATGATAAACCATCGTTGTTGGTTATTTCCGGAGATATCACCTATTATCAGCCACTATTCATTCTCATCCATTATCAACCCCTGTGAAACATCATTTGTTGGCATCGAGATCAGCTGCAGCCGACAGGTTTACAGCCTGACGCCGTCAGTTACAAGTCGGCCACCTTCAGTTTCGCCCAGGTGGGGAAGGTCGTAGGGAA
>VSDK01010946.1:111324-124770 GCA_009767595.1 Symbiodinium kawagutii | reverse complement strand
TAGGGAAAGCCTGCGGGGGAGGATGAGTTGTGACCGATGGCACCATGGATTTACCATGGATCGATGGTGGATCTACCATGAAGCATGGATCTACCTGGGTTGAATTTTTTGCCTTTAGCAGGTTGGTTGATCCTTTTTTTTTTCGGCCACAACTGGTTGGAAAGCGCTGCTGTTGTGCTCGGAAATCCGGCTGTGAATTACTTGTGTTTCCCGATGCTTCCACTGACCAGCCAATAGTAGGTAACCAACCCCAGTTACAACACTGGTAGAAACAAGCTGGTTCCCTACATTTACCTACTATGATTGAATTGTAACTGCAAGCATAGGGTTTCAAGAACAGATCCCGAATTGAGCCGATCAGACTCTGGGTAGTGACATCAACCACTATCAACTCGTTTTGAAGACCTTTATGAAGACCGATCATACTTCGGACTTGGAAGAAAATCAAAAGTTCTACTTCACCTGGAACCAATGAAAAATCATATCATTCAAAGTGTGAACCAACAAAAATTCATTTCATTCACCCAGTTGTTTCTCCAGAGATAAGCTGCATCCGCCATTTTGTGGATTCCCCCCTACATCCTAAGCTAAAGGATCTCGCCCCAACGGGGCCACAACCGGATCTCGTAGGTCTCCAGCTGGAACCGGGTCCTGGACCTCGTCTCTGAGATGAGCGCGGACCAGATGCAGGCAGCGCCTCCGCCAGCCCTGGGGTACGATGATGGCGCCGAAAAATGCTGCGAAAAATGGTGGTGATAGTGGTTACTTATGATATGGTAAACATTGATGGTTGCGAGTGGTTCATGATGTTCAATGATGGTTGATGATGGTTAATGGCGGTTAGTGATGATTAGTGGTGGTGAATGATGGTGAATCTTGATGGTTGGTGATGGTTAATGATCATACTGTATACTAATGATGGTCAATGGATGTTGATGGCGAATAGATTTGTGCTTTACATCCGGAAAAAAAAGATGCAACTTACATTCATGCGGAATGCCACATTGGTGCATCGACATATGTAGATTGGATGAGGTACTAAAGACTTCAATTTCGTTCTTGAATCAGTCAAGCAGCAATTCTTTGAGTACATTGTCACTACCCAGTATTTTGGTTTCCCTCACAAAAGCCAGAACAGCGGTGGTGGCTTTGTCAAAACATCACACGATGATACTCGATGCAAGTGTTCACATTTTTGGGATCAATGTATCGGATGACCACATGAGGTGTCAACAACGCAACCCCCCTGATCAGTGGCGAAGCACGGTTGCTGGGTGATTTTGGGCTTGCCTATGGGTGGCAAGTAGCTACGAAGCAGTCAGAAATGGATGGCGCGGTTTTACTTTTGTGTTGCCATCATTGAGGATTGGTAGCCCTTGAGATATGGTTGAGCAGCCCGACCTTCAGCTTTGCAAGAAATTTGTTGGTTTTGTTGGATGGTTGAATGTTGGTTGAACCGGATGAATATAGTCACATAGTCAACATTAGTCAACTATTCAAGCACAAAACCCCATAGTAGAGCTTTTGTACCATCATAAGCTGGTCGTAGTCCCACACAATTGCTTGGGTGCACTGACTATAACCTGAGCTGCTAGGTTCATACCTGTAAATTTTCGCTATGAGGCTGGCTATGGTTATGGCAGTGACTGATATTTCACAGCCATCAGTGGCGTTTCGAAAAGTGTCGTTCGTTCAGTTGGCGGTGCAGAGTACCTCGACCTGGCGAAGCCTTGGTGACCCAGCAGTCCCATGAGCCTCCGTCCTGGCGCGGGGCCAGGCGCCCAAGAGCCTCCGAGAAGCCGTGTACCACGACGCGTTGAATGCCTTGGCGAAGGTTCAGCAGGTGCGACGCCGGCGCAGTGACCTGGGAGCATAGGTAGGGTATGCTTTTAGGCTTCAAGGTTTGAACTGTTTGAACCTAGAGATTTCAACAGAAACATTGCGACACTCAGTAGAAATTTAGTGCTTCACGGTTTTTGGCGTGGATTTCAGTAGAAACATTGAACAAGCCTATCCAATACATGGTTCAAGGCTTGTCCCACGGCGGGTGCAGGATTCTTTTCCAACGTAGCTGGAGGATTTTAGGCAACAACTATAGACAATTGTGCATTACAAATTACAGGGGTTTAGCCTCGCTTATGCACATTGCAGACATGCCACATATTCCGACATAAATAGTGTATACAGTATATATATATATATACAGGCAATTCATGCGATTTTACGCATGTTTATGCTTGCCTGATTACGCGCATACTTCTCCACACCCACACACACACACACATGTATTTTGTTTGACTTGTGTCATGCAATAAGCCTGCCACATACGTTTATACATAGATATATACACACACACCCCGCACCAGTCACATTCGCTATTAACAATCATCAGCGCCACCCAAAACCACGTGCTCAACCACTATGATTTATTCAGGAATTATCAGGAATTCTATGAGATGGTGATTAATCATGGCTAATGAAGGTTCTTGAACCACAAATTACCCATTGTCAACCACTGTATAACCAAGAATTCACCGCTACAGAACCACTAAAAAACCAAATCACCCAACAATCACCCACCAATCACCCATTCATTCACCAACCAATTCACCAATCACTCACCACCCATAAATCCACCAACCGATTCACTCACCAATCACCCTTTCATTCACCACCACCCAGCAATCCACCCACCAATCCACCCACCAATCCACCCACTCAGAAACCCCCAGGCAGCCGCCACTGTGATTTCCCGTCGTCGTTCGGTGCTGAAAAGGTGGCGTCCGCGTGCGCTTTGGGTCTCGTGAAGTCCATGCAGTCCCAGCAGCTGCGCGTCAACGAGGTGCGGCGAAGCCGTGGGAATTCGAAGTCATGCATCAGATGGGTTCAACGATAGGTTGCATTTGATGCTTTTATAGGGCTTATAATGGGATTATAGTGAAGCTTATAATGGGCTTGTTATAGGGCTGATAAGCATTGGTGTGATAGGATATTTTGGGGGGTTCATAGGGTTTTAAGTTGTTTTGACCAACAGTACTAGGGTTTTATTGGGGGTATAACAATTGATAATGGTTCAATCATATGGCATTAATAGTGGTTGATAATTGGGGAACACAACTAAGAATTATTGTTAAACTGGATCTATATGGTGGTTTCTCGAAATAGGGAACCCAAAGCCACGGATGTTTTGTGACTTAAAATTACTAATAAACTGGATGATAACTGGAGCACCCGGGGTACCCCTATTTGGAGAAACCGCCATCATGTGGTTACTTAGTGTAGTATTTAGTGCATAAATTGTCACTGTTGTGTACTTACTTAGCACTAATGATGTTTGTTTTCAGTGTTTTTTTGGTGGTCCGATGTGGCCACTTGAGGATGTTTCTAGTGCGTTTTCCAGTGGTTACATGTGATTACTTCAGATGTCGTATGTGTTTTTTGGTGGTTACCTAGATGTTACTTATCTGTTCATTGGTAACAATGGTTAGTATAGTCGTCAGTTATTAAGTGGTTCATCGGTGGTTGGTGTGGCGAGCAATTGCTGGCGAGTACATTCGCGGTCGATACAATGAATGGTTAATCATGGTTGATCAATGGTTCGTGATGCTTAATCAGTGTGAAATTAATGGTCTATGATGCTCGTTGATGGTCAAGCCAGAAAATGATTTTGCCTCGGATTGTCAAAAGATGAGTTCTTGATTTCTTAACAACCAGTTGGTTGATTGATTACTACAGCCCTCAACCAGCTGAATCTGCTGACCAATCAATGAACCACTAGTAGACCATATGTTCTGGGGTATTGGTTCAGGTTGGTGTGGTTGATCACATTTGACGCCTATAGCCTATACCATTTGTTCCGGCAAATGGTTCTTGTCCACTAGACCATATTCACTACTGAGGAACCACTGTTTGACCTGTGATTATGTAACCATTGTCAATCACCACTAATTAACCAGCATGATTGTTTGATAATTGACCATATTCTTTTTAGATGGCTATTGACATGTTTGTTGCTGCTGCTGATCATATACCATCACTACTGTTCTTAGCTTAGATTATTGTATGGACATCGCCAACCATACTTGCTGACGTTGTTCTTTACATATCCTATTCTCCCATTCGGATCATCATCACGATTGTTTGAGTGCCAACCATTGCAAAGTTTCTCTGTCTTGCTGCTGATGCCGTCCTTGCTTTTGTTTTTGCTGTCGAGTTGCAGGAGCACTGCATGTATTTAATGTATTCGATGTATGCAATGCATGAACTGTATTTCATGCCTGTCGTGTCTCTACTGTATGTGATGGATGTAATGTTTCGTCTTGTCTCACGGCATGAACCTATGAATATGTGCTCTTTATGATCTCTAAGCAACTGTTTTTTAAAACATTGTACATCTCCCAACAGTTTTTTCAACATCTAAACGTTTGTTGTTTATGTTACTGACTATGACATTCAGTATATATAGATGTTTTGAATGAATATATATATATATATGTATATATATATATATTTATTTATATTAATATAGAATATATTTTACATATATATTTGTATATACTGTATATTTTCGTGCACGCACACGGGAAGATTTTCAAAAAAAGACAGCACTGCTGTGTGTTGGTGGCTGCTGCTAGGACGCCTATAGCTTGACCATTTCCACGTTGCTGGACTAGGCGCCCGGCGCCTCGTTACTGGTTGCTGGGGTTGGAACTGGGCAGCATGGCAGCCCTATATGGTTCCGATAGTAACCCCCTGTAAGCATGTTTAGTCACCAGTTACTACTGTAGCTGGGGGCTTGGTTTTATAAGGGAGGTCACGTTGACTAGCCTGCAAAAAGTCTTGCTTACCACGCTGGATGCCAGCGATCCATCGAAGTTGGGCCTTGTACCCGTCTTGGTGATACAACGCTCCTGCTTTTAAGAGCTGTAGCTTGCCAACCTGTACCCCCAGAATGCCCTAAATGGACCCGAAGTATCCCGAAGTTAAGTTTCATACCCGCATTTGGATGCAACATTGCTGCCTTTAAGTGCTGTAGGTTGCCAACCTGCACCCCAGCATACTGAAAGTGGACCGAAAGTTGGGCTTTATACCCATCTTGGTGATACAACGCTCCTGCTTTTAAGCGCTGTAGGTTGTCAACCTGCACCCTCAGCATGCCCTAAGTGAACGCGAGGTTAAGTTTCTTACCCGCATTTGGATGCAACATTGCTGCCTGTAGGTTGCCAACCTGTACCCCCAGAATGCTCTAAATGGACCCGAAGTATCCCGAAGTTAAGTTTCATACCCGCATTTGGATGCAACATTGCTGCCTTTAAGTGCTGTAGGTTGCCAACCTGTACCCCCAGAATGCTCTAAATGGACCCGAAGTATCCCGAAGTTAAGTTTCATACCCGCATTTGGATGCAACATTGCTGCCTTTAAGTGCTGTAGGTTGCCAACCTGCACCCCAGCATACTGAAAGTGGACCGAAAGTTGGGCTTTATACCCATCTTGGTGATACAACGCTCCTGCTTTTAAGCGCTGTAGGTTGTCAACCTGCACCCTCAGCATGCCCGAAGTGAACGCGAGGTTAACTTTCTTACCCCCATTTGGATGCAACGTTGCTGCCTGTAGGTTGCCAACCTGTACCCCCAGAATGCCCTAAATGGACCCGAAGTATCCCGAAGTTAAGTTTCATACCCGCATTTGGATGCAACATGATGCAACATTGCTGCCTTTAAGTGCTGTAGGTTGCCAACTTGCACCCCAGCATACTCGAAGTGGACCCAAAGTTGGGCTTTATACCAAGCTTGGGATGCAACGCTCCTGCTTTTAAGCGCTGTAGGTTGCCAACCTGCACCCCAGCATACTCTACGTGGACCCAAAGTTGGGCTCTATACCAAGCTTGGGATACAACGCTCCTGCTTTTAAGCGCTGTAGGTTGCCAACCTGCACCCCAGCATACTCTACGTGGACCCAAAGTTGGGCTCTATACCAAGCTTGGGATACAACGCTCCTGCTTTTAAGCGCTGTAGGTTGCCAACCTGCACCCCAGCATACTCTACGTGGACCCAAAGTTGGGCTCTATACCAAGCTTGGGATACAACGCTCCTGCTTTTAAGCGCTGTATAAGCTCAACCTGCACCCTCAGCATGCCCTAAGTGAACGCGAGGTTAAGTTCCTTACCCCCATTTGGATGCAACATTGCTGCCTTTAAGTGCTGTAGGTTGCCAACCTGTACCCCCAGAATGCCCTAAATGGCCCCGAAGTATCCCGAAGTTAAGTTTCATACCCGCATTTGGATGCAACATTGCTGCCTTTAAGTGCTGTAGGTTGCCAACTTGCACCCCAGCATACTCTAAGTGGACCCAAAGTTGGGCTTTATACCAAGCTTGGGATGCAACGCTCCTGCTTTTAAGCGCTGTAGTTTGTCAACCTGCACCCTCAGCATGCCCCAAGTGAACGCGAGGTTAAGTTCCTTACCCCCATTTGGATGCAACATTGCTGCCTGTAGGTTGCCAACCTGTACCCCCAGAATGCCCTAAATGGACCCGAAGTTAAGTTTCATACCCGCATTTGGAAGCATCACTCAGCAATTGAAGAGGGCCCCCAGTCATTAGCTTAGTTCGTTTATAGCTAGGCTTGCATGCAGTTGCCTGGCAAATGGTAGATAGAACTATTGTCTACAATCAATTACAAACCATTTTTCAGAATTTGCGTATTATATCATTTGCCGAGCAGTTTATAGATAGATGACTTCTTAACCAAGTTACAAATGGCGGGGACCAAGACCGTGCACGTTACCATTGGACTGCTCATCAAAGCTGCAGGCCTCGTGCGGACGCCATGCGAAACAAAAAAGGCGAGCGCCGCGCTGCGGTGAAGCCAGCGACCAGGGTGAGGTCGTTGAGTCTTTGTGTGTTGAACGGTTGATGGCGGGGCAATAACGGGCTGTTTATGGCTGTTTATGGTGGATGACAGAGCAGTGGCAATCCGATGGCTATGTAGTGGGCATAGCGGGCAATCATACTAACCACAATAGTCATATAGACCAGAACGATTATACAGCTGAGTTTGCTCGGTGGTATGGTTGCTGGTTCCGTGAAGCAGTAGCTACCCTGGTTTGGGTAATGCTCGTGACTAGATGTGACTAGCTACTCGTCCATCTGCTTTGGTCCACCCAGGTGCCTGTGCCTTGGTGATCCAGAGATATTGAGAGTTCTTGGGCCCTCCAGTCACTTAATTTCGATCCAGTTGGTCCACTTAGATTAATTGTTTTCGAGCTAGAATAGAAGTTAGCTAACACTGATCACTGAAAACTTCGATCCAATCGATCCAGTGAACTTAGATGATAATTAGCAGTACCAGAAAGCCACGGTACATTCCAAACAGCCTTGCTGGTTGGCGTCAACTGGCGAACCAAGCGCCCCAACGTTTGGGGGTACCAACTAGTTAGATGCAACTGGTTGGACCACCAGCGCTTCACAAGCCAGGCATCCGCAGGCCCGAGACAATACGTCAACGATGGCCAGTGCTCCGACACTGTGCTCCACAGTTATGATGGTTATACAATGATGGTTTATTACTGATGATGATTACTGATGTTGATTACTGACGATTAATTGTTCAATTTCTTTTTGTTATTTCTTTGTTCTTTGTTTTTGATGTTTATTTTGTCCACACCTGTGTGAAACCAAGTAAGCTTCTGCTTTTTGTTTTCAGACTTTCTTGTTTGTCAAACCATGAACCACTTATAGTACTAAATCGTCCTTTTTTGGGGGTCCCCTATTTTGAGAAACCACCATTTCTGGTTTGCTTATGGTACTTGATGCCTATTCCATTGACCTAGTTTCTTCCTGAAGAGATCCCTAATCACTAGCCAGAAATCTACCATAAAGTGCTTGAGTTTTCCCCAACTCAGAAATGGTGGTTTGTCAATATAGGGAACCCCCAAAAATGGTTGGTTTACTATCGCAATGATTTCTCTTGGATGATTTCAGGGTACCCCTATTTCAATACAAGAAACCAGTGTGGATCTCGAAGTATCACCAATAGTCATAAATTATTCATCATCGTGAACCATTTATTAACCACAATCAAGATTTACCCCATCAACAATCATGATCAACCATGAAGCCCATCATTAACATTCATTAGCCATTTTCAACGATCTACAAGTTAACCATCATCAACCATCATCAAAACCATGAGTATATAAACATGACAAGCGGGCAGTTAATCAGGAATCACTACATGGGATCCAGTGGGTACACCTGGCATCGCGCAGCCATTTGAAGCGACGCAGCGAGCGATTGACCTTAGCGCCAGCACTCCATGGAGCACGCAGCAGCCCCGTCTCCCGAGGACGGATGGCTTGGTGATGCCACATGGACCATGAGCAGGACGTACTGATTAACTAAGTGGATTACAGCTATGACCTTAGCTTTTGTTCGGCTTTTTGGGATATGATTGATTTACCACATAGCCACGAAGAGTTAGACTTTTAGCAAGGGATCTGAAGGCCATCAAGTTAACCATCATTCACCACTAGATCAACCACTAGATTAACCAGCCATTATCAACAAGCTTGTAAACCGTTAACAATTATAAACCACTAGATGAAACATTATTAGCAGCTAGATCACCCGCTAATAACCATTAATGAGCCATTATCAACCAGCTTGTTGATCATTACCTAGCATCATTCTTCATATCTATTTACTAGGTTTCCATAATCTTACACATCACATTATTTACCAGCTACCGTAATTAACCACTAGATTTATCACTATTAGTCACATGACTCACGACAATTACAACCATTGACTCCATTGAATTCCCTCTTCTGGTCGTCAACCACTGGATTAACTAACCATCTTCAACCAGCTTGTTGAGCAGCAATCATTTTTAACCATCAACCAACCTCAACCCCTAGATTCACCGCTGTTAACCATTCACTATCAAACAATGATTACTCATCACTACAAAATTAGGCAATTAATACTATTAACAAATTAACTATCCATGGTTCACTGTTACCCACTCATTACTATCAACCTGCTTATTACCATCAACCTTTGGCCATTATCAACCAACTTGTCAACTATCAACCCCATTATTAGATGTACCGTGATGAAGCATCATTAAACCCTTCACCATCAAGAAGTATTCCATTAGATTAATAAACATTATTAAGCATGCTGGAATACCACTATTAACCAGTGTGAACAACCAGTAACTATCATCCATTAATAATTAACTGAACCATTATCAACTATTATGAAATTATCAACCATTATAAACCATGACTAAGTAACCATCAATGATGAACCATTAATGATTAACATTAACATTGTCAACCATTATTATCAACCATTATAGCCATCAACAACAATTATATGAATCATCATTATAACCTCTATTAATCATCATTGATAGTTATTGACCATTATAACCATTACTAGGCAGTATGAATCATTATAAACCATTGGTACCGAACCATCAACCCTCAGCCACTGTTAGTACCATTGTAACCATCCATCAATGATTAACCATGAACCATTATTCACCATTAATAGTGGTTAATGGTGGTATTCGATTTCATTATTAATCAGCATGATTAACCATTGTAGCCATTATTTACCATTATTAACCATCATTTACCATCATTATCAACCACCATTAACCATTAACCATTACTAGTACCACAAAAACCATCCCTGGACAACTAGTAAGAACCATCAATGACTAACCATGAATCATTAACCATCAACCATTAAAACCATGATTAACCATCATTATTGGTTATCAACCATACTATAGCATCATTATCAACCACCAATATAATCATCATTAACCATCAACAGGTGCATCACCTCCATTGGAGTACCGTGGTTGTTTTCCCCAGGAGCTCGAGGCTCAGAAAGCTGCGCTGCACAGCGCTGCGCCACCACCGCCCAAGAGCGGCGTGGATCCTCAGGCGCGCCGCCGAGGGTCGCGCCGTGGCCGATCGAAGGGGTGCCCGGGTGAAGGAACCATGGAGCCATCAACGGTCCAACTCAGTGAGGTTAGCTCACCATGCTTAGTGAGGGTTCATGATGGTTTACTGATGGTTTGATGATGGTTTACTGATGGTTTGATCTAATGATGATTGATTTATGGTTGATAGATGGTTTAACGATCCGTGCAGAAGCAGCGATACGTGCAAGTTGGGGCCCCAGTTTGTATTGTTGAATGGTATCATTGTAGCTACCATAACTGGTCCCTAGTTATAAGCTCAGTTATCGGACTGGCGGGTACTACCTTTGCCAAACACAACTGGACTTATTACTATAAATGATCAACAAACTGGATGATTCTGGGTACCCCTATATATAACTTGAGAAACCACCATATACAGTCGTTTAATATCGTTTAATCATTCTTGTCAGTTATCATCCCCAATCATCAACCACTATACAGTCATCCCTCATTGCTTGGGATCCGGTTGTGCACCATGGGATGGTCCTGATCATGTTGGTTGGTTCTTCATATCTTACGGTTGACGCTTCGATGTCGAGCATCCCCCCTTTGAATCTCAGAGTTCGTTCGGAACCTTTTCCTCCACTCTGTCCAGTGGAAGCAGCCATGAGTTCAGGCACCAAACTTTGGAAGCTGCCGAAAGAGACATATGAGAAAAAGCTGTTTCAAACGAGTTGTTGTGAACTTATGAGACCCACCAACAACTATCATAGCATATCATAGCCATCACTAACAGCAGGACATCACGCAAATTGGTCTTCGACAATCGCAAGTTGGTTTATCACCGCTCGAGTGTTGACGCTCAAACAAATGGAAATGGAACCTATCCAGTCACCAGGCATGATTGAGAACTACATCCATCGTTCAGTCATGATTGATAAACCAAACTTGCTATGGCAAGCATATCATCGCTTGTATCCTCTATCACAATGACAATCTAAATCATCCAGCAGCCACGATGATGAATAAGAATGGTGAATTCTTATGATTGATACCCATCAATGCCTCTGCCTCGCCACGAATTTGTCAACGAGTCGTGGTCTCAATGATCCTCTTTTAGGGCGAGATGCGCTTTCCTTTCCGCCAGCGGACAGGTCTTGGCCATCTATCAAGCCACCTTTGATCGCGACTTTCCAGCGGGCGGTATGGAGCCGTGGGGGTGCAAGGATGGAGGTGCGGTAGGAAAAATCACCATAGTTGATGGAGAAACACGGGACAAGCGTCAATAGTTGGTTGATCACCAACAACGGAGACTTGAACCGGCTATGGGTTGGATCCATATTAAATCTTCGTCAAATTAGATGTGTTCTGGCCAGTGGATCCGAAATGGTTTACGGCGCTGCGTTTCGTCCCGCGGCCGGCGTTCAGCAATCATTTCCACAGGCATGGCATACGGACCTGATCTGGAAATCAGCAAACATGTTTAAGCACTCCAGCACAGAGAAACAAGGTGTTCGCAATGGCAGGAATCATTGCATCAACTGAAATCGGTTAATATCTCGATTTCCGACACAAAACTGACCCACCCACCCGCACAACCCCGCCCCCCCGTGTGTCTCCATTCAGATGAAAGTTTCCCGTGAGTTTGTGTGTTTGCTGATGCCATCACTAAACATCATTAACCCTCATCAACCATCACTTGCCTTGGTGAACTAACCATCACTAAGCATCAACTTGAGTATCGTTAACATTCATCAACCCTCATTAACCCTTATCTACTATCTACCATCATTAGAATCATGAACCCTCATTGACCCTCATCAACCCTCACTAACCACTAATCATCATTAGAATCGTTAGCCATCAGTTTTCCCATCAAATTACCTATCATTTAACCATCATTAACGATCACTAACCATCGGAAACCATCAGAAACCATCACAGACCCTGGCTTTGTAAGCCAGGCTTAGCGATGCTTGCGCAGGAGTTGGTGTGCCAAACTTTGGGCCTAGACACCGCCAAGTATCCAGGACTGGCGCTGACGAGTCATATGATCAGCACGGCACATGGGATGATGACTAGATAGAACTAGTGATGGTCAGTGTTGGCCATAATAGGATGATGTGAGTGTTTCTCAAGTTATAGGGGTACTCCCAGCTTTCATCCAGATTATTGAGCATTTGATTTATAATTAGTAATAAGCAAAGCATTTGACAATCGTGATGGTTGCTGATGGTTGATTGGCTGCTTACAATCATGGCAACGGTTGGTGATGATTGATGATGGTTGATTTGCTGGTTATAGTTATAGTGGTGGTTAATCCGTGGTTTAGCCGTCGTCAGGCCATGTTGTGCGGCTTGCAGCATGACGTTGGCAACATCGTTACATGCCAATTGAACTGCCCGTGGTTGATCACGGGGATCATGCACCTGCTTCAGGATTGTTGTCATTGGTGACCTGGAAATCCCATGAAATCCCAACCAGCCGAAGCAAGGTCTTTTGCTCATACGAGAACCAGGGTGTCATGAAAACCCAAGCATGCGGCCGAGATAGCTAGGCTGCTCATTGTTTGGGGTTTTCTCAAATAGGAATCAAGCACCAATAATCGGTGAACATGGCGATATGATATCATGAAACATGCGCATACCACAGTTCCAAGTGATTCTTCGAGTTTGCGTTATCACATGCCTGTTTTGACTAGAAGTTGCTTGTTGGGAATTTCTGGTTAGGCACTTCCCGATAGCCCGTCTCATATCGTTCTAAGCTTAGTGGTTGGTCGGTCAATTGCATATGAGGTGAATGCTCTTCATTTCGGGGTTTCTCAAACTGGATTTTCCCCCCAATCATCCAACAGGACTAGTGATTCACTCACAGAGGTGACTTCAAGTGGTCAGAGTGAAATTCTAATTAGGAAGGGCACGGACTCAATCTGCCTGTTTTTGCCGGCCAACCGGACTGCTGCTCAAATATCATCATCCAACATGAATCAATATTTAGTACTCAGCCAACCATTTCTGGGGTTCCCTATTTTGAAAACCCCCATCTACCAGTAGCGGTTGCTATACAAATCACCAAGCACTTGACGAACGGCCCTGGACGCCTCGCTCTCAATGCGTGGTTTTTCACGCGGGTTGACCTCCCCCGTTGATAATGTTATTGATGCTTAGTGATCGCCCTTGACAGGTTTCTCAAACAATACTGATCAAATGTGCCACAATGTTTATCGAGATGGTTGTTTTTTTAAAAACATTCTATCGTTCAGTTGCCCGTAACTCTGATTATCGAGCATTGCCTAGCTGCTGGCACCAATCTCCTGCCCAGGTGTGGGAATCAAGTTACGAAACCCATGATTGCTATCCCAAGGTTCACTTATCAGGCATGACTCAAGCATTATACATCCTACTGTTTGGGTTTGTGTATCCATCCATCCATCCATCCATCCATCCATCCATCCATCCATCCATCCATCCATCCATCCATCCATCCATCCATCCATCCATCCATCCA
>VSDK01010946.1:36895-111085 GCA_009767595.1 Symbiodinium kawagutii | reverse complement strand
CATCCATGCATCCATGCATCCATGCATCCATGCATCCATGCATCCATGCATCCATGCATCCATCCATCCATGCATCCATCCATCCATCCATCCATCCATCCATCCATCCATCCATCCATCCATCCATGCATCCATGCATCCATGCATCCATGCATCCATGCATCCATGCATCCATCCATCCATCCATTCATCCATCCATCCATCCATCCATCCATCCATCCATCCATCCATCCATCCATCCATCCATCCATCCATCCATCCATCCATTCAGAAATCCATCCAGAATCATCCACATGAATCAATTACGATATTTATGTATCTTATAATATACATAATTACATATATATTTTTAGATATTTGTATATCCTTTCTCCCTGGTTATATACCCATCATCACACATCGTCCTGGTTTGAGTTCCATCCTTTGATCCTTCGCGGTAAAAGGCCCATTCCGAACCCAGAGATGGCACCGTAGGATACTTGAGCTGCACGAGCAGAGACGAGTTCACCCGGATGTCCTTGGGCGCCATTTGAGGCCGTGCCCCGCCCCGCCATGTGTCACCGCTGGATGCCTTGGGAAGATGACAGCACCGGACGCCCAACGAGCTTCAAATCTCTGTTGGTTTGACCGGGCGAATGTGGATCTTGGGTCAACCCTAAGGTGTACGTTGAGTGGGTCATATTGACAGATAGCTTGAAATCATATGTTCATTGATGGTAGAGGGATTCAAAGTAACCCAAAAAACTCGGGCCGAACTAGCTGCCTTGCCAACTCTGCTGGGGGTACTGTAATCAGCTGGGTCTGCTTTCCAGAGACAGTTTGATGGTTGTATCTTATCATGCTTGATCACAAGTTAGTCTAAAGATACAAATCTTACCTGGTCTTGTTGCAACCACTAGTACTGCGAAGCTGCTATATCCACCAAAGATGGCTTCCCGTTTACTGCACTTACCATCACACAGTTTCACAAGAGAGCTATCACCCCGAAATCACCTGGCTCATTTGCGCCTCTTGACAAAGGGGGGCCTATGACTTCCTGCCGGCAATGATGCTTGGATCACATGCTGATTTCATGCTCAAGCAAACTTACCCCCAAGCTTCCAGTCACCGTGAAATAGTAGGTACCCAGCGGCTTTCTACCAGCTCGTTGGAACTGAAGTAGGTAACCAGTTCTGGTTTCTACCAGCTCCTTGGACCTGGGGTTGGTTGCCTACTGTTGGCTGGTAACTGCTTCCAGCATAGGGAACCGTATCCATGGCTCGCATCAGATGGTGCGAACCGTGCGAACCGTTCAGGCTGCCGCACCCAGAGGGCGGGACGGCGTTCGCAGCTCAGCGGACGGCAAAATCGGAGCTGGCACAACGCAGAGAGTTCCAGCCGTTTGGTTGTTTGATGGTTGCTTGTTTGCTTGAACTAAGAACAAAGAGGAGACAAATAAACAAGACATATCAATACATATCAATACATATCAATGATTGATGATTGCATATCAATTTATAATGCACATATAAAACATGAATAAAGAGCAACATGAAATCGGGATGGCAAAGCACAGAACAACCCAGAGATACTATAGAGCCGCTGACGATGACATCATAGTTGGATAAGGGTAAATTCACTTTTCATGGTTTAACAATAGTATCAAAATACGATATATTTATATATATACATATTTAATGATGTTTTTTGGTAAACCCACTGAATTGAATGATATGACTATCTTTGAATCACAGTGGTTCAATCTCATTTTTGCCAGTGATTCAACCTCTTTGATTAAGAGTAATCCCAGAAATACTGCTACCCACAATATTGTAGAATCACAATTTAGTCTCCCCATCTCTAGAATTGCTGCAGGTGATTTCTACCACCGTGGATTCACAAGCCACCTCTGAATACCAGCTGCATGGCCATGGGGCATCAGGCCGCACCTGACGTGTTCCCCAGATAATAATGGGACCAGCTGCAGATCCCACGTTCGCGTTGGAAAGGATTATGCCATCATGATAGCATATACCCTTATTGGAACGGATTTAACGGCATTTTGTACCATTATCTACCTCAATCAAGCCAGCCAGTGGTGATCATATTGGAAGCATCGGTGTTTCAATCACGATTAGTGGATTTTTTGGAATTGAAAGCATCATCACAAAGGTTTTTTGTTTGGCAATGTTTTACTTTTTCCACAGAAGACACTGGTGATACTTTCCGATGTTTAGGTCTCTAGAAACCGATTCCCATCCATGCACATTGTGGTTTCTCAAAATAGGGAACACCCCACTGATCGTCCGATATTAATCATTGATAGTAACAAACCAACTGCTTTTGGGGTACCCTACTTTCAGAAACACCCACATGAATCTCCCATCAAATCATTCTAATGATGCCTGCCCCCATTTGGGATAGAGGTTCGGACCATCCCCGATTCTTCACCCCGGCCACCAGTTCTTTAAGTCTAGGGTATCCAAGTTTGTGGCGTCAGTCTTACTGGCTGTAGCGGGACCAGGGACCTGCTATCCCTTCAAAGGAGTATTGTAGCCCAATTGATCAAATTTTAGGTTACATAGTTACTTATGGTCACTTAGTGTTTCGTGACTAGCGATTTGGTCGTTTCGTCTCACAGTGATTCCAGCAGCTGCAACTAGCTGCGCAACCGCTGGCTGCATGAAGTTGTTACATGGGAACCTCCAGCTGTTTGGGCAACCACTAAGTGACGTACTGGGAGGTGGTTGGAGTCTTTATAACATATTTTTTTTGAGTAAATTGTTTGGTTGATGATGTTTCTTTTGCCTGGACTCTTACATTCTCATTTATTGTGATTTTGAACCAGCCGCAAGCGAACAGTAATCAATGAAGGCTTTGGAATTACCACTGGGACAAAAATAAGTATGAATGAAGCTACCCTGGTTCCCCTCAACCCACAAGTATCAACCATTTGGTTGATTTTCAACCAGTCATAAGCCCATAGTCAGGGATAAATCAAAAAATAGACTCTTGTTCTGATGGTAAATCATCAGTAAGCAAATTGTGGCCGATTTTCTGTGAGTCCCCGAATTGTCACTGGGGCTCCGTAGTAGCACTTGGACTTAACAGAGCTTCCACGCATGGAGGCCCCTGGCCCTGGTTGTGAAGGCTCGCATCAAGTCTAGGGTCACCACCGGGACGTCACCCCGGGCTTGGCTCTGCCGTTTCAGGGGTGGCTTTCCCATCGTTGATGAGATATCTCTCTGACTGCAAGAAGTGGGTGGTTTCCAAAACAAAGCTACAAGGAAATCAGCTTTATTCAGCTTTCCTTTCCTTGATCCTTTTCAGGGAGCTAGGCCTACCCCACATATCATCATGTATCGGACAGTTTTTGTTTCAAGCGATCATTTGCTCCAACTGATCTTTCGCGCAACCGCGCGCCGGTGCAACCAGCGGTTGGTAGGTTGCGGTGATTCCAGCGCGTGCAGTCATAGCATCGATGCCATCGATTCAACGAGTGCGTGTGCAAAAAGGTGAGAAGGGGCGGAAGAATGAACACCCAATGGCAACTGTTCCACCCCTTTTTTTGGTCAGTGGGTTGGAAAAATGAACACCCATAGGTGGCTTTCTTGGTCGGTGGGTTGGTCGGGCTGACAGAATTCCAAAGGATGGATGGTTTGTTGAGACTGTCGGACCTTTCTTCGACACCTCCAGTTCCAATCCTCAGAGAAGCTTCTGGCATGTGTCAGTGTTTGCCGATTAGATTTCCCAGAGGAATGCTGAGATGAATGAGAAGCCCGAAACTGTTGTTAGTGGTAGATAAGATTCATTATGGTTGATGATAGTGATTTGTCAGATCCTTATCAACCATGATCAATGGAAACTGATGCTGGTCCCTATCAAAAGGTTCCAAACTTTACGGTCCAGAATGATTGATGGAGATCTAGAGAACCGATGGTGAGATACCAATCAACGCTCCAGAAATAGCTTGGATTACCATTCTTCGTTTCTTGGTTCCCATGAGCCATTTTGACCCATTGGAAATGCAATTGACAACTATTGTTTGAACAAATGGTGGTTTCTCAAAATGCGGACTCCCAGAATCATCCAATATGAATCATTTATAGAAACAAATCCACCATTTTTTGGGGTTCCCTACGGCTTGAGAAGCCCCCGAATCTAGCTTTGGCAATCTGTTGTTCCACAATTTCTGCCAACAACTGTTGTAGAAGTGCCAAGATATGGCAAGATTCACGTCCAATGATGGCCTTAGGGTTAGCACAGGAGTTGTCAGACTCTGGCTATGGCTTCCCAAGGTGAATGGATTGCATTGTGTTGTTGTTGTTGTTGTTGTTGTTGTTGTTGTTGTTGTTGTTGTTGTTGTTATGGTGGTGGTGGTGGTGCCGCTGCTGCTGCTGCTGCTGGTGCTGCTGGTGGTGGTGGTGGTGGTTGGTTGTTTTTGTTTTGCGTGGAAATTCCACCATAGAAAAGCTGGTGAACCTCTAAATCTGGTGAGTTTCAGCACAGCCAGGTTAGTTTTATAGGAGCACTAGGGGTGTTTTATTATATTGATCTACTCCACTCGCATCTATGGACAGGTAGCATGGACCACCAACCACCGTTGAATCCATTGCCTGCCACCAGAATTGCAGATGTTTTTTTCTGTTCTCACCAGTGAATGATAGTCAATAGTGGTCAAACATTTTTAATCCAGAAAAGGATGAATGAGCAAATGACGGACAGTTTTACGATGAATCACCGCCAGAAGCAGATGTCGAATCAGCTATCCCTGATGATCACACCTCAGCTAAAAAACATCCATCAGCACTTGTGTTGCATCTCAGGCGACCAGCTTTGGTAGCTTCCGTGGCTGGCTCAAAGCGCTGTGTGGCCGCGCAAGAGGAACATGATCAACTGGTGCTCAAGCGTTCCATGCCTGTAATGATCACTTTGGTTGATGCCAGCCAAATTTTTGAGGCCAACATGTGGTAACTTGATGTAACTTGTGTCAGCCTACCTTCCAAGCGTGTGATCTACTGTAGTTTTTTCTTATTCAAATTTCAGGGTACCCTTAAGTAAACTAACTACACGTCACAGTCACAAGAAATGATCCTGCTCGTTCTCCCAAAAAACAGGGTCGGGATTCGGGATGATTTTTCATGGCTTCATGTGTGTAATCACCGTCAAGCAGCTGTAGTGCATGCAAACATATATCGAACGTCTCATTTTGCTTCAAATCCTTCTTTTGATTGAATTGTCGTCATATACAAGGCCTGCGGGCTCAGGTCACTGAAGGCCACAAGCATAGCCCAAAAAGTATCCAGACACACCATCCCTTATCGTTTGGACAGTCCTTCACAGCCATTGTGGACATCATGTTGTCCGACGTGTACGTCATCCTGGCGGAGGATGAGGTGGGAGCCAAGTCGCGGTGATTGTGCCAGGGAGCTTTGAGTGACTCTGAAGCTACCCATAGGTGTTTCTCAACTTATGGGAGTACTTGTAAATCATCCAGCTAGTAATAAAACCAACCATAAGTTGGAGACCCTCTGTTTTCAGAAACCACCATGTGCGAAAATTCAAGCTTTGATCTTACCCACCTTTCCCAGCACTGTGTGAATTGCTCGTTTGCCGGCAAGGTCAACGTTTTGTTTCCAGCCGCGCCTCCCAAAATATCCCGTTAAACAGCCCCACACCAACGTATGGTCGAGCCCAGTTTGTACCGGCATGGTAGGTTGAGATTGGTTGGTAGTCATGGTTGGTTGATGCCAATGGTTGGTTGCTACTACCCAGATACTCCATGTATGGCATTTTCGCCTAAGTTTATCCAATAAATACCTATAGTTACTTTATAGCTATATAAATACATGGAGCGCCAGGGCCAATGGACGAATTGACAAGTTGGAGCGTCTCCACCGTGGATGTGTTTGTTGATCTTGAAACGAACGTGCAAAATCATCTGATTTCGGCAGGCGGAAGAGTTGTTTTTGAGTGAAGGAACATGAAAAATTTGGACCATAGCCATGTACGATCATGTATGTGTATAAATATGGTGGTTTCTCAAAATGGGGGAACCCCGAAAATGGTTGGTTCAAATTTTTGGATAGTTAATATGGTATGATTTGGGGGTCCCCCAGTGTGAGAAAGCACCAAACGTAGATTTCTTCACTCTTAATCCATCATTTTGTTTACAAAGCCATGTAGATACAAGTATATTTACAATGATCTACACATTTCTTACCAAGAGCATGGCATAGTCAGCACTTGCCACAAGAGCATTTTCCGCGTGGTCATCCTCGGAGCCAGGAAATGTTTACGGAGCTGGCTGTGAGTGGTCTACTGTCCGGGCCTCCGGGCCTCTGCGCCTCTGGTGTGGTCAGTAGTGATGACCCCCCAGCTGTTAGTTTCAGGGGGTTTAAGCAGGCTTTTCTCGGCAAGGCTCAGCATAGATTTGAGATGATGATGATGATGATGATGATGATGATGATGATGATGATGATGATGACGACGACGATGATGATGACGATGACGATGATGACGATGACGATGATGCTTAGCAAAAGTTCGAGTTCTACCCGTCGGTTCCTGACAACAGACCAGTAACAATTACAGAGGTCCCATGCAACCTGGTGATTGGTTGCTCTCTACGGGTCACCTGTAGCCTGGCAGAGTTGGGAATTCTGTTCAGTTGAATCTCTCCATGGCCCCAATCAACCCGGCAATGGAAAATCCAGCATAGAACTCGCTGGCTTTTTTCAGGGTCTCACAACAAGAGAGTGAAAATCCAGCTAGCCATCTTACCAGCCCAGCACATACAAGGTGGGCACCCCTAGTGATAACATGGTTTATAGTGCCTTTTGACTATAGTCATGTTGGATCTACCACAACTGATGGTTACCCAAACGTGAACCAACCCAACGACATCTTCGCCGATGAACGGGGCCCACCTTGGGCCCTTCGTGTTGCCGACCTCAGCGCGTGACCTCTGAGGTCGCTTGGTTTACCCGAGGCCAACCTCAGGAGCCGCGGCCATGGCATGCCACGGTGCCCGCATTTCCGGTGGTTTTCCTATGGTTTCCTATGGTTTTCCTTTGGTTTCTTATGGTTTTCCTATGATTTCCTATGGCTTCACCAGCTAACAGGCTGTTGGATGTCCCATTTCCACGGGTGTCCACTTTGCCTGGAGGACTGCTGAGGATGGTCTTCAGGCTTTAGCTCATTTGGACACCTGGCACTGGCAGGGAAATTGGGAGCTGCACTGTTGGGATCCAGCATTTGTGTGTCCAGATATTTTCGCATATTTACATATGAATTATATACTGTATATATATATATATATATTTTTTCATACATATGTATATTTACATGGCAGAATCATCTATCTGATGTATATATCTAACAGAGCATCATATACACATATATATATATATAGTTCCAAAGCGGTGGTCAATCCAGACAACTTGGAGTAAATTCAAATCCCATAATTACTGACCGTGCACTCCTAATGATTTGATTTTGACGTACGATCGCACGGGCATGGATCCAGTCAGTCATTACGACCAGATTCAGGTCATGTCAAACCTGTGTATAATCCCGAGTTCATTGGCAGGAGATGCGGCAAGGATGGAACATATTTCGCGGAGGGATGAGCCAATCTGACAGCTGGGATGCCAGAAATCACGGACAAATCCAAACCCAGGTCTTGTCTCCGCAACTGGCATTCTGGGGTCACTGATCAGTCCCAACAATGTCAATGAGTTGGTTCATTAATGCACATCATTCTCTATATGAATCATCATTCACCAGCATCACTGACCATAATTGACACCATCATTTTTTAACCAGAATCATTCACCATCAGCCCTATTGCTTTGCCTTCCATTTTCTAAGCCATTTTATGAATCACAGTGAAGGTATGGTTAATCACCAAGTTCCATTGTATCAACTCTTAACATTGGCTACTCACCAGATTAGGAACCATCGTCACTGTCAGTTGGTTCTGAGTAATAAGTAAGTGCCTAACCGAAGTTTTTAACAACCAGGTAACAATAATCAGGTTCATTACCAGGTCAATAACCATGACTATTGCAGACTATTGCAGACCATTACAGACCATTGCTACCCAGTGATCAGCCATGACTACGACTTGGATGATCATCCACAAGCTGGTTACGAATCGCCATTTTTACTACTTCGATCAGTTATTTTTACTTCGATTTTTGCTGCCATCCAGCTATTTTTTACTTGGTAGCTGGTTGGTAACCATGGTTAGTAGCTACCACAAGTGATTGAAGTAGCCATGGTTACGAACCACTGGACCCAACTGGGATGATCATCCAAGCAAGCGTTACGGCCCCAAGGACCAGCTACAACAACAGGCCTGGGCCACTTTGGGGCGTCATTGGCATTTCTGGAGGATTAAGAGAATAAGAATGGGTGTTCCTCAAAAATGACTAATGAATGTGACGATCGCTCTAGTAGTGGCTAATCATCTGGGTGTTCCTCAAATTGGAGGACCCCTAAAACCATTCACTGATCATCGAAAACAGACTACTTGGGGATGATTTGGGGGTCTCCTATTTTGAGAAACACTCATCATGGTTGATAATCATGGTGATTCATAGCAGTTAAACAACAACTACCAAGTATGGAGACTCCAAGATGACAATGGAGAATCAACCGTCAGATGTATGATTAGCAATCAGGGTCAACATGAGGGCGACCATTAGAGTTCAAGGGGTGACAATTGGCTATGGGTCTAATATCAAGCAACCAATGGTGGCTTCTTAAAATAGGGAACCCCTAAAATTGGCTAATATTAGTTATGATAAAAGATTAATATGAAGGATGATTCAGGTGTCGCCTCTTTTGAGAAACACCCACATAGCACAGGGTACCCACCACCCATTGGTGTCCGTGGTGAAGGCCTAGTGGTTTCTGTAGTGGTGACTTGGCGGTCACATGAAGCAGTAAGAGGTGTTCCTTAACGGTCTATTCCTGCGGGGTCCATGAAGTAGTGTTTGGATAGCCAAGCCTACACTGTGGGAAACCTGCGTGCAAGTGGACGTCGCAAAGAAATTGTTCCTATGAACATATTGTTGTATAGAACCACCACTGCATCCCAGATCGTAGCCAAACACTTTGGCAAGCATAACACTTAAATCCTGTGGTATATGACTGTATACAACTGATCAATTCCCTTCCACTTACTCCCTTACTATCATCTCCTAGGAACATTGAACACCCAACAAAAATCATGCCTAGATTCATCGCCACATAGGAGGGAGGCCAGGGGAGGGGAGGGCTGAAGAATCCAGCAATGGGTTCAAGGGTTTAACCATGATCATACCATGAAATGATCCCTCGCAGTTGGATGCGATCGGATTCTGAGCGGATTTGCTGCTCGACAGGATCCGAATCTGAAGATCCTGTCCTTTCTGGACGTGTGGGTCACGGTTGGGTTACTGGCTGTTGGTTGGGGGCGAGGACTGGAGCCAGGGGTACCCATTGTGCAGGCCGCCCTTGAAGAGGCCTTTGATACAGCCAGGGAGGCCAGGAGCTACCAGGAGGGTTCAAACCAGCGGGTAGGTTACTAAGGATAGTTGCAGGGCGCGCTGTCGGCAGCAGATGGCAGCAAGGGCACCGACCATTGAAGTAGTTAGGCACGGAGAACCAAATTTGCAAAACCATACTGGAAGATCCTAATATTAATCATCCACGCATTTTTGATGGTAAATCATGAGCTATCTATGCTTAAGCTGGTGGTTGTTTATTAATGTGGATCGACCAGTAGTCGCTATCCCAGTTTGGTGCAAAATCCTAGTTTGACAGCTCATTGTCTATAGCTGTTGGGATTGTAGCTAAGGTAACTACCAGTTATGGCAGATATGATCATGCTTAAATGGCCCTTAAACCATGTTAAAACCAGAGGGGGCCCACCTTGTATAGTAATTAGTCATTGCCACGGCGCCCCGTCCTATAGCAGGTGTTAATTCCCTTGATACCTTGATACTACTTCATTCAGCTAAATATGCAACCCTTGTAGCTAGCCTGGGGATTCCAGGAAAGTTGGCCTCCAGGGCAAACCCTACGTAACCTCGTTTGCTTGGTTTAATAGCAGATTTCCCAATGACCAGCTGGACATAACTGCATGTTGAGAAGTCAACAGGTAGGGGATCAGCAAATGAAAATGGTAGGTACCCTCAGGAGAGTACACCAATGGTCCTCCAGCTGGTTGTTTTGGGAAGGCCCCTGGATCACTTTGGCGACTATGGTTACCAAGCTTTCAGGTTCTGAGATTGGATTAGAACAGGGCAGGCATTATTATAACTAGGATAAAGAACTTATGATTAGATCTTACTATGTAAAGTGATTATATCTTATGTGTTTGTTCTTTTCTCATTTCCCTCTTATTACACATGCAACCAGCCAATTCACTTGGCTTCTTCATAGGATGTTGACATGTTTGCAAACCAGGTATGAGTCCAAGCTGCGTCAAGGTGGTGTTCCCTTCTGAGGTGGCTTAGCTCACTAGGGTACCAGGCTAATGGTAGATATGACCATAGTTGAGTGGCTTATTGGCCAACTAATAACGTGGGGACCCCACCTTGTACCTGTGAATGTAGTTTGTTGTGAGCCAATGTAACGCAACTCCGCATATCCGCAAGCAGCCAGTCATCCTCAACACACACACACACAGAAGCATGTAAAACTGGTGATGGGTCAATACCATGTGGCCCACCCGATGAACATCGGCGAACATCCTGGTATCATTTATTGACCATATTAATGATCTTTCCTCATAAACCACTATTCTCAACAAAAGTTACCATTGTGAACCATGATCCACGATTGTTCTCCCCCAATTGGGTCCTTGGAATGCCACGGGGTGTACAAAACCGCCAATCATTGGGTCCTTGGGATGCCGTGGGTCTTGGAGTACAGGCCCCCACCTGTGGGAGTTCTACATGTCAGTGGGTCAAAACCCTGTACCCCTGGTTCCCCTATCATTAACCATTGTTTTCCCTATTTTTGTTGGTTCTTTTCCCCCATTATTGGTTGGTCAACTGCTTGACCCATAGCCACATGTCACACATCTCCAACCTCACCCCGTAGTGAGGTCCGAATGCCCAACATGGATGGGCAGGAGACGGCCCGGAAGCTCAATTGGGCGAGGGCTGCTCAAAAGCGCCAAAAAACGAACGTTGATGGCCCAAGGCTGGGTTGGTCATAGCCATTGATTTATTGGGTGTTTGATGTTGGTTTAATTGTGTTTCATCAATTAGGCTGGCTGGTGGTTGTGAGCGAGGCCAGGAACTGTTCGGGGTATCCTTGTACCCGTAAAGGGGGAGCGAGACCAAAACCTGCACCAGGAGTGGCCCAAGCAAATGTTAAGCAAAGATATCAATCAAGTCTTGTCAGTAGTCCCATGACCGAAAAAGATGCAGTTGATTTTTGCAGCCTAATAGCCACTATTGATGGGGGATAGCAAGCAAGAATGGCAGGAATATGCGAACAATTCTCGGAAATGTGCTAGTTGTAGACCTGGGGGTGCTACAATATCATATTTGTGCCTCTACAGGTAGAGGGCTTACCAGGCGGTTTGTCATATCCTTATTCATAAGTACGGAAGTGCATGGTTCCAGAACACGAGAACAAATTGTAATTGCAGATGTTTGTTGCAGGGGAATCTTGTACAGTTGTTGATTATATTTGGCCAATTGATGCCAATTGTCATAGTACATGGTAATTAGTGCTAGCTGCTAGATAATGTTACTTATATTGGTTGATTATATTTAGCTGATTGCACTTCTTAGCGATACCTGCCATTGAAGTACCATGACCGCTGCGAACTGCAACAGCTGGTTCATGATGTTTCTTGCTCCTTAACCACAGGTGGTGAAAGTCCATTAATTATCCAGCTAACCAATATTCATAACATCAACCAATCATTTATGGTTGGTACTGTGCATCATCCCTATTATTTCGCTTAAGCTTATCAACGAACCAAAACCATAGCCTGACCCACAACCAACCAACTAACTAAGCTGAACCATAACCAACCAACCACCCAGCCAGCCATGCACCACCCACGGAGCCTCCACAAAGCCGTGGCCCACGTCGTCGTGGCGAAGTGTTTCGAGGCCAAAGAGATGCGGTCCAGACAGGTGCGGGCAGAGTGGTCGGTGCAGTTGGATACAACTATAGGGGATGATGCTGATGCTGTTGCTGCTGCTGCTGATGATGATGATGATGCTGATGATGATGATGATGATGATGATGATGATGATGATGATGATGATGATAGTCCATGAAATGAAGATCATGGTCGTTGTTGGGAATTGCACCTCCACAATGTTTGAAATATTTGCGTGGTGAGCCCCACAGCGCCACTGGTGGCCAAGGTCGCCCCAGTGCTTCTTATCATTTTGTTTTTCCGACAATGACCAGGACCTAGTTATTGGACATGAATGGAGTAATCGTATGAATCCAGGAATCCAATTTTACCCCGAACTGCTCGCCTCATGTCCTGCAATTGATAATGTTTTCCAACCTTTCTCCTCACACAGAGAGTAACAAGGACATGGGACATGAGGATGAGGTGAGCAATGCGCGATCAATGGTTTAGATTTGTTGAGCTGTCCTGAATAGTCATAATTCACTTACTGATAATGTTCCATTTGGATCCATTTGGCGGTTTCTCAAACTAGGGGACCCCAAATTCATCCGATATGAGTCGTTCGTAGCAATAAACCAACCATTCTTGGGGTTCCTTATTTTACGAACCTCCCATATCATCCTATTTTGGCTAATGTTGGCTAATTAAGTATAATATCATAACATCACCATAATAGGCCGACTTGGTATCATGGAGGGAACAAAGCAGGAACATGAATAGACGCACACTTGTTGTTGCTTACCAATGCTTACTAGATGATCAACGCTTGGTGATTGAATACTAGGAACTGTTCCGAACTAGCAATCCTGAAACGACGAGAGCCGTTCATCAAACCTTGCATTATCCTCCAGCAACCCAACAGCCAAACATCATCCATTTACAGCTGGTGATTGAAACTGGTGATTTTTGGCAGGTTATTAGGGACTGCCATAGTGAGGTGAGCATTTTTCGCAAGGCTTGGCCAAGCATCCACCGGCGTGGCAGACATCATCGCTGCTTCCCAGGTGGGTCGGCCGCCCTTCCTGGTTTGCTGCTCTGCCAATGTGGAGCGCCTCCAGAGCAGCGATGCTGATGGGCTCTTCCACGTCATGATGCCGCCGATGGCCGCAATACGAGTTGAGCAGCCGGGAAGTCATGGGTCGAAGAGGTGGAGCCATCCCAAATGCCCAGGCATTCAACGACACATTGATGTTGGTTGATTTGCGGAAGATGGTGGTTTCTATATGTTTTTATTGTATAGAAGGGCTAGTAGTATACTAATATCTACTGATTATGTAAACGCAAAAAACCATACAATCATCAACATATCCTGATATATCCTGATTATAAATCAACCATCCCCCGTTTTACCTTACAATATGGTGAGCTTTAGGAATATGGATCGCCCATGAATCAGTACTGATCCGTCCCTTAGTCTTCCAGGAATGAGCAGTTGATTCTCATTTTTTTCCGGGATGGTCAATGACCAAGGGGAGTTTCCTGTAGCCAATGCCATGGGTCCCATCTCATGGTTTCTTCAGTCAAGCCATTCCAGCGTGAGGGAAGCGACTTGGAGGTGTGCATCTTTAGTGCTTGTAAATGGTGACCCTGTTTGAACCGACCCACCTTATAGGGCTACCAGCATTATCACAGGAAACTACCCCCAAGTGCATATCCAAGTACGACATTCAGCATGGGTCCCATTCACCCGCTGGTTTCGTGAGCGCCATTGTTGCACAAGCTTTGCACCAACCGTCACGAGAACTCTGGAAGCGAAAGCATTGCGCAATGCCTCGGCGGCTCATCCCAGCGGTTTCTTTTTCCTACAGAGTGGTACCCCCCAGTCACAAGTTTATATCTTCTACAGGTGGTAATTAGTTACCCGAGTTATAAACCAACCTAGCAAAGTAGGGGGTACCACTCTGTAGGAGAATGTTAGTCCCAAATCCATTTGTTGATCCTCGGCATATCATCACCCAGCCCCTCATCATGACTTCCGTGCCAGTGGATCTCAGCCAAGTGTAAGATTTGTGCCTTGAAGCAGTTGCATTGCTGCGCGTGTAAATACCAAGGGACAATATTAGATGATGGTATGCCATGGTATGTACAAATACTAGTAGGTAGTGATATTATATTTTAAGTTTGCATAATTAGTACCATAATCACTAGACTAATCTTACGAATAGCATTCTCAGTAGATTATGTTTCCATTCGTACCCACAGAATTGGCTTGTATCCCGATGATCATTGTCCACTACTAAGAACTACTACCTCGCACTGACTGTGGATCATTCATTACAAACCCCTACTAATCATCAATCATTGACCATAAACCATCATAAATCATTGCTGTAGTAGCCATCAACAATCATCATTAACCCTCACAAACCTTGGTAAGCCATCACGAACCCACCATCCTAAACCATCCTAAACCATCATAAACCACTACTATAACCACTAACCACTACTATAACCACTAACCACTACTATAACCGCCACTAATCATTGACCAACCACCACCGTCAGCTGCCATCGATGCCCCCGTGCCTTCCAAGGAAGAACTTCATGGATCACTCCGCGCTGTCCTCGTGCTTCAGCGCGGCGGAAGAGTTCTGGAGTCGCTGGGACACGGTCGAAGCCGGTCGCTGTGGGTAGTTGATGATGGTCGAAGCTTCCGGGTGATGTCATGGCCGTAGATAGTCAATGATGTGGTGAGTGGGTAAGAATGGTTAACAAGGGTTGGTGGTTTATTAAGGCTTAGTCATAGTTAATGGTCAAAATGGTTCATAGCGGTTGATGATGGTTTATGATGATTAAAGATGCGATGGCCAGGTAGATATTGAGAATTGGTGACGCTCTAGCAATGGCAAGGTAGCTAGTCGTTATCACCATTGACAGTGGTAGTGGTGGATCTCATGGCTAAATATGGCTGATATGTGTTGACATGAATGATTGGTCTAGAAATGGCTGGTAGCTGTTCATAGTCGTTAGTTACTTGTTCATAATAGCTGTTCATAGTGGTGTTTCATAGTCGTTAGTTACTTGTTCATAATAGCTGTTCATAGTGGTGTTTCATAGTCGTTAGTTACTTGTTCATAATAGCTGTTCATAGTGGTGTTTCATAGTCGTTAGTTACTTGTTCAGAATAGCCAATAGCTGTTCATAGTGGTCAACAATTGTGCTTCGAGTGATTAATCATGGTTCCTGATGGGCATCGCTCTGAATCAGTGCAGCCAGTGATCACCCCATATGATGCCACGGCAGCAGTTCCAACCAGGTATGGCTTTTCATAAACCTCACTAATGCCAGGATTGTGCCAACACGCAGGTTGATTTCTCTGCTAGGATTATGACATCTTGAGCTTTAAGCAGTTTAAGGTTACCTATTCTGCTTCTGAGGGATTTCCTAGAATTCTTGCTTGCTGGTTTGCAAAATTGACAAAACAATTTGAGGCTTTTTGCTACATCCTTATTGATATGGCACTTGCGGAATGTGCACACACGCACTTGTAGCCTTATTTGTGATAATGCTTGGCTTCCATCTATTGGATCCGTACCACGAAAGACCTAGTAGATTGCCAGTCAGGAGTAGAAGGCGCTGATCTGAAACATCAATTGTTCACATCAAGCAGCCCATTTTTGAACTAGATGATACTCGAGGTCATAGCACTTCCTGTTTCGTGCCCCTTTACGCTGCACCAGTCCAGGATGCAACGGTAGACTCTTGCATGGCACCTCAATATTGCATCAGTAACATGCCTTCGTACCCAACCCCCCACCTCACCACTTGTACTCTGAGATTCTCATGGACCTTTGTGAACCACTATTAATTTATATATTCCAAACCATTTACCACGAGCAGTGATAGCCATCATGTGGCCATCATATAGCAATCATGTGGCCATCATATAGCCATCATATAGTTATCTTATAGCCATCATATAGCCATCACATAGCCATCACATAGCCATCATATAGCCATCACATAGCCATCACATAGCCATCATATAGCCATCACATAGCCATCACATAGCCATCATATAGCCATCACATAGCCATCACATAGCCATCATATAGTCATCATGCAAAAGGTCATCACGATATACCAAGCATTCGTCCAAGATGCATGGCCCCAGCCGCCCCAGATGCTCCGGCTGAATATGGGTGCGGGATCTCAGAGAATCGCAGGGTCCGGCGATCACTTGACCAAGTCATTGGATGATTCGACCAAGGATAAAGTCAGGTTAAAAAAGTCTTGAATGATCAGAAAATGTTTTGAAAGAGAACACTTTTTTCAATGATAAAGAAATGCATTGAACATCAAAAACATTTTTGATGCCATGTTTTGATTGTTGTTTATCATTCAAAACATGAACAAGTCAGATTCCAGGTATGGTGGTTTCTCAAATTAGGGGAAACCAAACAATGGTTGGCTTATTATGAATTATGGTCTATTGATGAAAATGACTCTTGATGGACGATTTGGGTCTACCCCTATTTTTGAGAAACCACCAGGTATATCATGTGATTCATATGTTTTTGGCCTTGAAAGGCTTTTGGCCTCACAAAAAGTCGAATCAGACATCACCAGGATGCGGATGATTTTCATGGCAAGATGGCAAACCAGTTTGGTGGCTGGCTGATGGTTTTCTGTGACTGGCTGGTAGTTGGAAGGGTAGCTTAGGAGCCAGGGGTGCCCTACGGCCTTTAAAGGGGGAGCCAAGGAGCTACCAGGAGTGGCCTAAGGGTAGATAGGTGGCAGCGACAAAAAAGCCTTTGCTGCTTGATCTAAACAAGGATCCCATCACGATCATTCGTTCGAAACTGCTGGTCGATTCAGTTCGTTCAGAGAAGATTCTTGCCTATTGTTAGAATTTAATCGATTCTTATCCATGGTCCTTTTTGAATACAACCATTTCCATTTCCCTATAACTATCGCCAATGATCTACAACTATATCTACAACCCATCTCCAACTATGTCCCCACCAGATGATTCCCTTGACTATCTATAACCATCTCTAACTAACCATCTCTAACAGATGATTCCCCACATAGTAGATGAGTATTTATACATGTCCCCACCTAAAAATACATGTTCCCATAGTCTCTCTGTATTTTTCTTCTATCACAGATGATTCCCCAGCAGATTCGAGCCGCCGTCTCCAGCAAGGTCCGTCCCACCTGTGGTGCCTGGCCTGAAACGCAGAGCAGCCGCAGCTTTCCAGCTGATAGGTGGCATGTGTTCAACGACTATGGGCTTTAAGTTGCTTAATGATAGGGGTCTATAGTGGTTGATAGTGGTTTATAGCTTAAGATTTGTTGATGATAATAGTTCAAACATGATGATAGGGGTTTGTAGTGGTTAATAGAGCTTAGCATAGGTTATAGTGGTTAATGAGAGTGGTTAATGAGTCAAATATAGGCTGCAACAATTATGATAGTGGCTAAACAACTACAACCCTAGGGGATTATATTTTTGGAATATGTTTGATGCTCGTTCTAGAGATACTATAGGAATCTCACGGTCTCTCAAAATAGGGAACTGGCAGGGCGCGTGCGCCTGCATGTAACTTGTCGACAGCAAGGAATCGTCGGGGCGAAGCTGGTCAGAATGGTTGCCCAATAGCTACAATAGTTGATTGTAGTTAATGGATGTACCAATGGTAGCAATGGATGATCGATCGGTGTCGTTGTGGCTGTACCACAGCTGATCCATTGCGAAATCCACGCCACAACTTGCCGCATGCCGTTGTGGAGACGGGGCTCAGGAGATCATCCTGGCGGATGATGAAATGATTTGTCCCTGGGCCGCGTGGGAATGTCCTGCTTCTCGATGACCCACGGAATTGCCACGGGAATGCTATGGGAATGCTATGGGAATGCAAATGATACATTGCAGCGGTCTTAAATGAGAAAGATTGAATACGATTGATATAATGCTTGCTACTAACATCAGAGTAGCATTGGATTTCGTGGGATGGGCTAATCAAGGGCCAGCCTGTGTGAGTTTATTTGGTTGTTGACATCCCCATGATTAGCATAATGATCATGAATGATCGTCGTCGTACTCAGTACTCAGTTTTGGTGTTTCCTGAACCGTTCGAAAGCTGATTGATTGGCAACCACTGCTGCCAACATATGGATACTTCGTTGCTGTGCATAAGTTGGAACTCCGTTGCTGGGTTGCTTGGTTGGATGGCTCATTCCTTGGTGGGTTGTCAGGCCGATCCTGGATCGACTCTACCTAACTGGTTCAAACCATCGAGTACTCCCGCATTTATCGTACCGTAGATGGTTACTGTACACACTATATGAGCGACGGATTTTATTCATTGTTTGGCTCAATTGACTTGAATAAAAGCTGTTGCTCATATCATCAGCCCCACTCTACACATTGACAGTTGGTTACTGTATACACTATAAATGTAATTATCCCCACTTACCATATATAACTGATCAATCATATTATTACCACTTGGTTGCTTCTTGTGTTGTGGTGATACCTCAGCATGGTCCTGACATCACATCCGGCACTCTCGAAACGTGGCCTCCGAGGCAGCGTGGCCCTGGCTGCTAACATCAGCCTGTTGGGTCGGAGCCACAGGGGTCGTCTTCCCAAGTTGTGCCCTTGGAGGATGGGTTTTGTTTAGCCAAGTTGGATCAGTTGGTTATCTTAGTTGTTAGATGTTGGGTGCGTTGGTTGTTGATGTTGTTGGCTGTTTGATGATGCTTGTGTTGGTTGTTGGTTGCGTTGGTTGATGGTTGACTGGTTTGGTATTTCAATTCTCATCAAAATGGTGAACACCACGCACGTTTAGATGGTGTTCCAGGGTTTCTGCGCAAATTTCCAACTATAACTATCCGAGCTAACTTCCTAGAGTGGAAGCATATGGAAGCAAGGAATCCCTAGTCTTCTTTGCTGGTTTTTCTGGTGTTTGTGGCTCCGGTAGCCAGCAGTTCCAGATTGTTGTTTCCCATTATCAGCCATGATCACCGATCATAAACCATCATTCAGCAGTATCATTAAGCATCATTCAGCAGTATCATTAACTATCATTCAGCTATCATGAACCATCATGTTATAAGACATTAAGCATCATTGAGCCATCATTACCAGCAACTCACCATTGGTGACTATTGGGCATGCTTACTGATGGACGTACCCAACTTCCAGGGTACCACCAGAAATGGAGTTCACCGACAGTCTGTGCGCAACACAGCGCAAACGCGAATGGCTGTGATCCCCAATCCCCAGTCATTCGCCTAGGCCATAGGTGTGATGCGGTAGGAGACACCATCCCCAGTCATCCATCTAGCCCATGGTTGTGAACAAAGCTGCAAGTCTTGCATTGCAACAATGCGGCAGGAGCTGCCTCACCCTATCCAGTTGTTGGATCATGCGAGCGCTGCTTGACCGCGTTCACCTACCACCGATTGGGCGGCTGAAGCCTTCAGCCAATCGACCAAGTAGAAGCGGGGTTCTTTACATACTACTAGGAATCTGAAAGCAATAACTATGACTCGATCATTTTTCAGCCTCTCCACTGATCCATGATAGTGATATGTAATGAGCATCTCTAAGAAAGCCATGTGGGTGTTTCTCAAAATAGGGAGCCCCGAAAATGGTTGGTCTGTCAATATATATGATTAATCACTGGACCATTTGGGGGTACCCCCACAACTTAAGAAACCACCAAATGATATAGTGGTCTAATTTAACCATCATTGTTGATTAGGTTTTATCCTCCATTCTTAACCACACCGATTATAAACCGTTATCAATGGCTATAACCCCCGATGAAACCCCACAAAACCTCATAAACCCCATAGACCCTACAAAACCTCATAAACCTCACAAAACCTTAGTAAAATCAATCCCTTTTATGAACCACTACTAGTTAACCATCATAACCCCCACCAGTTGTACCAAAAAACCCACGACAGTTTCACTCGGCTGCCGAGGCTTGGAGGAACCCGCCACGGCTGAAGATCCGGCGCGCGCAGCGCAGGGCCATGCTTGGGAAATTGGGACGACGTGATGGGTTTTAGTATGGTCTTAGTAGGGTGAAGTGATATTTTATAGGGTTCGAAAAGCCTAAGTTTGTTTTTTGGAGGTTTTATAGGCTTTCCTTTTGGGGTTATAACCATTGATAATGATTTATGATATTTATGATGGTGTTTGCAGGGTTAACCAATGGTGAAGTGATTTAGTAGGTGAACCTGTTCACAAGGGTTTAGTAGATGGAAAGGCTTTAGTACCCATTAACAATGGTGAACCTACTGTTTAGTATGGTTTACCAATGGTGAAGTGATGTTTTCTTGGGTTCTTTGTAAGGGTTTTATAGTGGTTATAACCAGTAAGAATGGTTTATAATGGAAACTCATGGTTCTTTAATGGTTACGTATAGCATAGGGGAGAAAAAACCAAGAAAACCTATGGTTAGTATGTGGTTATCCAATGCCGCACCAATGGTTAACCTATGGTTTACTGTGCTAAAATATATAATATAATGGTGAACCTAGTTTATATAATGATGGGGATGATAACCAACCAAAAGGGGATAGGTGCACATGGTTGCCTTATGACATCCATCTCGTGATAACGATTTGTCATTGAAGCCACAGAACGTCATGGGCAACCAACGAGTCAACCAATCTGAATAATTTCGAGTTTTGTGAGATTCAGCTCCTCAATAAATGCGGACATGAAGAATGCTGAGAGGTGGATGAGGAGATGAATTTAGCCATAGTTCATCAGAAGCTGTTGGTGAACTACTGTGAGGTGATAATTTAATAGTGAGCAAAGTGTAGTTTCAAAGAGGGTAGTTGAATATGGGTGGATATTTCCCTCATTTTTCCGACCTTTTTCACCCGGGAAAATGTCCAGAGTCATAAGAAGCAGCACCGTGTGTTAAACATCCGATGTTCATCCAGAATCTTGCTTCCACCAGCACCAGCATGATGATACATTTGAAATGACCAACCCAGTGCTTTCGCAAGGTGTTGAAGTGGTTGGTTCCCCCCAGCTCAGAGTGATCGATCATGTTGTTCTTTTGCACGCAAGGACAGGAAACAACCTCCCATGTCTGTAAACTCTCCTCAAGGATGTGCTGCTTGAAGCCGCTGCGGGTTAGCGTTGGGATAATTTAAAAAGCACTCAATCATCATTGACCAAGACTTGCCCCTGTGAATCACGACTCGCCATCATAAAATATGGATATTGGTACCCCTGGTGTATCTCATGAACTCTCGTTTTCCCTATGATTGTTGGTTACAATGCCTCACTATTGATGCTTACAGCCTTGACCCAACTCGCCATGTATAGTTGTTTAACCATCATTGTTAGTTACTGTATCACCCCTCAATCATCAACCACTAAAAACCATGATATTAACCATCAACACCACTATATACAGTTGCCTACCGATTAAACCATTCTGATTCATTATGGTGAACCCATGGCTAGACCTCAGGTGGACAGTCGCGTGGATAGGAAGTCCTCTGATCGAAGTCTTGCGGTGGAACTACCGAGATAGGAAGCAACGGCAGTTTCTTACTGGATTGGTGGGACAATCTAGGATGGAAAAGCTAGTTATAATCATCCAAACTAATGGTAGTTCTAGTTGGCAAACGATGGTTAATAATGGTTAATGATTAATTAATGACGATTTGTAATTAACAATCAATTGCAAGATTTTCCTGCAAATGTTCCATCTAATACAGTGAGCTTTAGGCGACTATAGCAGTTTTCATTGGCCACATTGGACTGATCATGAGGTGGTTCCGAAGGCTTCTTTGATTTGGGAATAGCGGGGTGGGTCACAGTGGTTCATAGTGTTTGAGAATAGACAAGCAATATTTGTATGATCTTGTACGTATATATAGATATAATTAGATATACATATTTATATACATGCATGTCATGCGTATTTCTTTATACAGATTTGTTTTAGATAAACATGTATGTACCATATATATTTACATTCACATATTATAATATATATATATATATAAACATAGTATATCATATAAATATAAATAAATATATATATGTTATATCTCTTCTATATGTTGTATCTGACATAGGCTATTTGAAGCCATGTCAGGCTGTTTGAACCGCCCCGGCCGTCAAGTCCTGTACCTCCACGCGCCAGGAAGCCATGGAAGAGCTTCTGCGAGACGCGCAAAGCCGGCAAGGTCGTCGGATCCCATGGGGGGGGCACCGGGCACGGTCAACCTGGGTGAACTTTGCTGGTGAATGGTGGGTGGTTAAGCATAGAACCTTGGTTAAGCTTGGCTGATCATTTGATTGGTGAACTTGAGAATGGTTGGTTGATCATGATTGATAATGGTTGATTTTGATGGTTGACTGTGTCCCATGGTTGATAATGATGATACTGGTTATCAACCATTGCTTCACTTTGGTCGGTAATGATGCTTGATAATGGTTGACGGTTGCGTAAGCATAAAACCCATTGGTTTCTTGTGTACAGATTTCTGATTTCTGTGATGCAACCAGATGTGCGATCCGCAATGATATCCCAGCTTAACGTTAGAGTTGGAAGATCAATCACTGCAGCTTGCCATCACCGTTGATGGACTTGCATACTCCCTTCACGCTTGGTGAAATACATCAAGTTTGCAAACTAGGAATGAGAGATTTACCAACTCCGGCAGCACATGTAAACAGAAAGTGAGTTGAACTTGCCAGGGTGATGTGGTGCACACAGTGCGCCTGAAATTGTGGCAACCCCAATCAACTATGGAGCGGGTTGATGGCTTCTTGAGGATTGTCTAGGGGTATTGGCATAAATATGAGGTTTTCGTAAAATGGGGGTTCCCCCGGTCATCATTCAGTTTACTAACCATGTTTAGCAATAAACCAACCATTTCTGGGGCTCTCTGTGGCTGGAGAAATCCCCATTTGCAGATGCGAATCCATCAACCCAACAACCGTGGATACGGCACCACCCGTTGAAGCTGTTACTTCTCGACTGGTTGCTGAAGAAGCTTGGCAGCGGTTGTCAATTTAGCTGGTTAATAAGGGGAATTATGGTTGGAAATTCTATAGTTGATTAGTGTTGTTGGATATTCCCCTCAAAAAGTTGTTGGTGACTGTACTTGATTGGTTGATAATAGATGATTGTGTTTGATTTTTGTTGGATATCACTTGCATGTTGGTGATTGTTGTTTTTTAGTTGATTTCTGTGGTTGTTAGTTGCTCATGATTGGTTATTGGTAGCCTGGAGCCTATCCAACTAGATGCATATCAAGATGCTGTTCCTGCCACGCTTTCTGCAAGCATCAAGAGTGATAGGTGATTTGTTGGTGATTTGTTGGTGATTAGTTTGTTGGTTATTTGTTGGTTATTCATGGTTATCACTTGGTGATAAATTGGTGATTCGTTGGTGACTAGTTGGTGCTTGTTGATTAGTAGTTGCTTATTCCTGGCTTTTAGTTGGTGATTATTTGGGGATTTGTTGGTGATTTGTTGGTGATTTGTTGGTGATTGTTGGTTCTTAGTTGGCTAGTCGTGAACATAAGTTGATTATTAGTTGGTGATTGTTGAATATCCGTTTGTTCCCCAGATAGCTGACAAGCTATAAGGGGTTCTTACTTCTCTATGGTAGGGCCTCCAATCGGCGCTTTTTTTGCCGCTGCTCTGCCGCTGCTCATGCTTGTCTCCCCTTTGTCTCCCCTTTGTCTTCCCTTTGTCTCCACTTTGTCTTTCCTTTGTCTCCCTTGTGCCTCTGGATCGGCGCTTTGTTTGCCGCTGCTCTCCGGCTGCTCATGCTTGTCTCCCTTTGTTTTGCCTTTGTCTCCCCTTTGTCTCCCCTTTGTTTCCCTTGTGGCTCTGGATCGGCGCTTTGTTTGCCGCTGCTCTGCCGCTGCTCATGCTTGTCTCCCCTTTGTCTCCCTTTTGTCTCCCCTTTGTCTCTCCTTTGTCTTTCCTTTGTGTTTTTTGTGGCTCTGGATTGGCGCTTTGTTTGCTGCTGCTCTGCTGCTGCTCATGCTTGCTTCCCGTCATGTTTGACCTGTTGGCCTTTGTCTCCCTTCATGCTTGCCTTGGCTTGTTTTCCTTTGTCTCCGCTTTGTCTGCAATTCAAAACACAGGTTTATGGTACACATCCTGGATTTTTTTGTGCGCAATGCACCCACTATCTGGGGTCTATGCTGGTGTAATTATTGGCTGGTGATTGTTGATTCCTAGCTGGTTGGTAATTTGTGATTAATTACTGGTTATCATTGGGGTAACAAGTGATGACACCCAGCGATCACCAATGGCTGTAGCTAGATTAGCTGGTTAATAAACAATGGCGGTGTGACAGAGAACCAGCACATCCGCTGCACAGGCCCGCTGATGATTATGGTCGGGTTTCTTGACCGCACGATTGGAAGATGCAAAGTTGCACCTATATATTTAGGTGATTTCAAGGGCATGGCACTAAAGCCAAATGGGGGTTTCTCAAACCCTTGGTATTTGATCAATGTTGGTGGTTCTGCACACTCCTGATACTGTAAGATGAACTAGCAGTCTCTGAGACACGGCTTATGTGAGTTTGTTACTTGTAGATGAACACTTATTGCTTCCTCAACACTACCACTACCTCTGGTAGATCAACATTAAGTTTTTTACACATTTGTTTACAGTATTTTTACATGCTTTTTTTTGACATATTCAAAAGAAATCAATGTGACAAATGCCGCTATTTGTTGGTATCTTCAACATGGTCGAGCTTCGCCTTGCTCACCGACAGGGAGTCATCCTTGACACTCGACACTGCGACTCATTTGTGTCAACAGTTGTCCTTAGGTAACCCTATGCTTCCAGGTAACTTGCTAGTCAATACAGGTAAGCCGTTCTGGTTTCTACCGGCTCGATGGAACTGGGGTTGGTGGCTCATGGCGAAGCGCCAGGTGATGGGTACGATCTGTTTCCGTAGAGATCTGACGATGGCGGTACCCTACCATTGGTTAATGCTGTAGGTGCCCATTATCATTGGCAATGCTATTGGTTAATGGTAGTACTAATGGAAAATGCTTGAGGTTACCCACAGCCATGTCTGTAGATGTATCTGGAGATTCATAAATGTAGACCTTTCTCTTTGAACATGCATAATATGTGCATGGGCGGCGGTGTTTTTTTTGTTCAACCTTTCGGTTTACAAGGAAGATCAACAGGAAACCAATATCAATGATGGTAATTGCACATAAATACAATGTTTTCAGCCATGATTGCTGCTTAATCATCCGCTCATAAATGTACTGCTTGTCAACCAGGGCTCAAGAATCACCTTGACAATCTGGATCTTGGAAATTCAGCTAAAAATCATAAGCTTAATAAGCAACAATTCATCTTCATCATAAGCTTAAGCTTAGCAACCACGGGATGGCTATTTTCTCTCCTGGAACCGTAGCGGCCTTCAGGAAACCTGAGTGGATTCCGCGGATCTCGGCCATGGGCCTGTCGCGAGTACCCTTCATCGTGGGAAGCCCTGGCTGAGTCCATGCGTCCCGGTAGTCCTGGACTGGCAATCGTGGTTCGTTAATACCAACATGGCGTTTTGTGGCAAGCTGGAACATGATCAACCATCCAAAACTTGGGTAGACAGCCCAACAAAGACTAGTGACTGGTTATGTGGATGCTCACGAGGGCTACAGGACATTGACTCGTAGCATTTTGTTTTTGTTAACTATTGATGGTGGTTAATACTGGCGATGGCGGCTCAATCTGTAGCGTGGCTAGGGTTTGCCTGCGGCCTGCCCAGTTTTTAAAGGATGAGCCGTACTCAAAAAAACTCTGTTGAGGCGACCATGAATGCAGCTGTAAATTGTTTGCCCAGTCCACTCCTGCCCCTTGCAGCGAAGGTTAATGATGCTGAATAGTGGTTCATGATGGTCAGTGGAAACAATTAGCATGTATTAATGCAAAGTCAACAATGAATACCAAACATGTTCATTCACCATTAATGTTGATTGGTAGAGATCAAACGTCATTATATATGAATGGCATCATTCCATAGCCATCATTTCATGATTACTTCCAATATTATCCACATTGATCAGGGTACCAGGGTATTGACGACCATATGAGTTTTCAACTTAGATTCTGGCTGACTCATCTTTTATAGAATGACCTCCCCAACAGCTTGTGATTAGCATGGATCTCCCACGCGTAATATTCTACCATAGATATTTGGTTGGTGGCTTCAAACATTTGTACATCTTCCCTAGTATTACCAAATGGTTGGTTGACCAACTTTTTTCATAGGGGTTGAAATCACCAATCCAATAGTCATATGTGTGTCTAACAATGCGCAATCATTTCGAGGAAGCCGACCTGATTGTGATAAAACTCTGCCAGCAATGCGGGGATGGCGGCTACCCTTGATACGAGGTGGGCACCCCAAAAGTTATAAGTTGGTTAACAAGCCACTTGTTTATGCTTATATCTACCATTTCAGTAGCTAGCTAGATGACAGAAAGCCCGGCAGGCCAATGAGTCAATGAGTTCGTGAAATGATGGCGGTAGCCCTCTGTCATCTCTTTGCCTGCCCAACTTTGGCTGCCTACCCGACCACTGTTGCGTAGTCATCTTCTGGGTTTCTTTGCATGCTATGTAATAATTAGTTCAATCGCAGTGTTTTGTGAAAATAGGGGACCTCCCAGTTATCATCCAGTTTATAAGCCATTTACACCAGTAAACCATTTTTTCTGAGTACCCCTGTCTAGAGAAACCAACATATACCTTCGTATACATTGATTATATACCCAATCACAACCAATTGCATGCAACTCGAACGAGCATCAGCCATCGTTAGTCCAGCTGTTCCCATTGCCAGTTACAGCTGGTATCGATGTCTTGGGATGTCTGGAGCTATTTGGAAATCCCACAGCCCCACAGCCACATGGTGGTTTCTTAAGCCATGGGGGACCCCCCAAAAATGGTTGGTCTATTGTTATAAATGATCTAAATTGGATGATTTGGGGTACCCAATATATGACTTGAGAAACAACCATATGAGTGTTTCTCAAGTTCTAGGGGTACCACTGTTATCATGCAGCTTATGAACCATTTATAGTAATAGACTAAGCATAGCTTGGGATACCCCTATTTTAAGAAACCACCAGATCTCTCATTGTAAGGCTATGTAATACGCTTGACTCGGCTTCCAATGGATCATCTTAGGGGCTGTATCTGTGACCTGCTGAGAATCCCAGCAACGAAACGAGTTAAAACAATGACACATTCCAATTCGCAAATGGTCATGAGCGCAAATCACCATGGTGGGGTTTCTCAAAATGGGGATACCCCAAAGCTATGATTGGTTTAGTACTACTAATAGTTAATAAGCTGGATGATAATTGCGGGTACACCTGGAACTTGAGAACCCCGTGGTGTGCTGTAAAGCTATGACTTAGTTAAGGAAGGACCAGTGACCTCACGATAAGACCCACCCCTGGACCACCCTGAATTTCCACAATCAGCTTTTTACGGTAAACTCACAAACAATCTCTGAGGCTCCAAGGGCTTCAAGGTTGGGCAAATAATTAGATACCATCATGTCGAACACCAATCATCCTCACTACTACGGTAGTTATTCACCCATTCATCACTATTTGGGTGTTAATCAAGGTGATTAACGAACCAAGAATCATGACCATTTGTTATTAAGAATAACAAGGTATTGACTGCCAGCCCATGATAATGACCACTAGTTGTTAATCACCCTGGAGTAATCATCACTTTTTTCACCGTTGGCAACAGTAATGATTCTTATGATTAGTTACTCAATTGTGAAAACAAATATTCGTTATAATCGTGATTGATCATTACCATTTGTGATTACCAAGGTGATGCCAGCTGATGGTAATCCTTCTATTATTAGTCGATCTACTATTGTGATGATGAATTACCGTTAGTTGCCATGAATGCAACTAGTTGTTTCATCATATTGAGTAAGTACATAAATCCGGTTCTACCATTCGTCATGAATCACCATGTTGATTTAATCATTACCTTCTTTGGTGATACCTGTAATCATTTTTTTTCAGTATAGTTGTCACTTTTAGCTATTCTCATTGCTTACTGATCATTACCATTACTGTACCATAGTTATTTTATCATGATTTTTATGGTAACAATGAAGTAATTTCATGATAACAATTGTTATCACTCAATAGTTATCACCACTCAATTGCCATTATTATGACTAGTTGTGTATCAGTTAATTTGTTCATTATTGTAATGGTGATTCAAATGGTGATTAGAGTCATATTGATAGTCTATAATCACTATGAATTGATATTACTCCAATTACCTTTATAAGCACTTTTATAAGAACCATTATAACTACTTATAACCGTTAATGATGATTATAATCACCTCCTTCTTCGGGCCACTCCCAAGGTCGACTCTACGGTGGATGGAGCAGGCAGCGGCTGCGACTTCACGTTGCGGAGCCAAACGTCCGGGCACCCGGCATAGAAAACTGAGGCGCCAGGGTGGATTTGGTGGATGTTGATGATGGTTGTAGAAGGTTGTAGATGGTTGTAGATGTCAGTTGTAGTGGTTTATAGTAATTAATTTAAAGTGATATGTAATGAGCATTTGTATCGTTGTGGTGTTGGTTGATGATCATACAAAGGTTACAGTAAGCTTTTGTCGGCACTAGCAGCATTGGCAATAAATGTAGCACTAAAGGGGGACATGACAACGATAGCTGGGTTGGTGGGATTTCAGCTGACTTCATATCCTGTTGATATCTCACTCTGTGGTCGATTGGTGGGCAGTACCAAGCTCTCCACAACGCTTGGGAGCGCCGATCCCAAGGGAGCTATCGGATTCGTCGAGGGAAGCTATGATGATTGGTTAGATAACAGGTAGTGCAAAAGTGTGCAAACGAGTGTAAAAGTAAATACGTGTGTTATATATATATATACTATTATACATAGAGACCATATCTGGACGCACGCACACACACACCATGGTTATAGTGCCGCTCTGCTCCGGAACAGGCACAATTCGGAACCTCCCCATCTCTATTTACATGATCATGCCAGTTAATTCCAGCGGTTAGGAACCATGGTTACTTCAGAAATTTGTTTGATACATATAACCATGTGTTTTACACACATGGTATCATCCACTTCACTGTGGTATAGAATTACCCATCATAGTTTCTAACCACTTCCTACGTCGGATGATCATCCAAGTATGATTAGTTTCTTGTGCTGTCAAGTAGGCACCAACATCGGCACACAACGAACGCTGGCGGGTAGGGGTTGCCACAGTCGAGAGTAGCCAGGGGTGGTAGCTTACACCTTACTTGCCCTTGCTCATCCCAATCAATACATATTTGGCTGTGGGTCAAAACCCTGTACCCCTGTTCCCCTATCATTAACCAGTGTTTTCCCTATTATTGGTTGGTTATTATCCCCCATTGTTGGTTGGTTAATGTTGACTCATAACCATTTCAGTGTCACAATCTTCACAATCCAAGCCATGTTTGATTTCCTAACACGATCAAGTGGGCTTGGAACCACCTTCCTGGCTGGAATGACACAATAGCTACAGATATCCTCAGTATGTGTGTATAAAGAGCTATAAGTTTTAGGAATATCCCTGCCCCAGCATCCCAACAGCCAACTTCTTTACAAACAAAGCAGTGTATATAGCCACCTTGTGACAGGTGGTTGCGTTCTGGGTGATCTCAAGCTCTTGACTAATGAACATCTTGATTACCAAGCTCAGGTTCTCTTCAGCTTCGCCCAAACAAAGCCTTGACCCACAAACGAGGGCAGCAAAATTTGCACAATGAACTAAGATTTGAATTTTAGGCTCGTTGATGATGGGTTCATGATGGGCTCCAATGATGAGATGACCTTCCAAGTGCTGAAGTATTCTGAAAGGCAGCAAGTTGCTGACTGATGGTTCGGAGCCTGTCGATGAGCAGCAATGCTTGGGTCCAGTTTCATGCATCCAAGTTGGCACCCAGCGATCCCCAACGAGCTGATGCACGCGGCTTGCCAAGGTCTGAAGAAATCCAAGAAGCAGTGGATCAATGTCGCGCGTGGTTTCAGTAGGTCTGGTACTCAGAGGCCCCGAGCCTGTTTCTGAGCTTTCTATTGTGGCTTGAAGTCCTGTCTGAGATGGATCACTCTTTGCCTTCAAGATAGCTGTGTTGGATGTGAGTCGTGCACACATCTTGCACATGTCTATGTGGGGGTAGTTTTCAAACGAGCGGCATCTCCAATCCATTCCTAGAAAAGCAAACTGGCAGGCAAGTTAACAATAAACAGCGACAATCATGGTAGGTGATGGCTGACAATTTTTCTGAAAGACCACTCATAGAACAAAATCATTTTGTCAATGATGGACACAAGACCAGAAAAAAGGAACATTTCAAGCAACAAAGCGGAACATATGAGGATGGCATGTATGGGTTGATGGTGGCTTAACTGTGGTTGATGTTTGGTGGATGATGTCCGTTTCTTATTCCAGGATCATGTTTTTGTTCCAGCTTGTTTCAGGATCCTGAAATGAAACATTTCTTTTTTCTTATTGTCCTTGTATAGGGGAGATAAGGGGAAGTCAAATCCGGAAGAATTGCCACCAACAATTCTCGACTGTCTACGTCATTTCTTGTTTAAAGAAAAAACAATCCCAGGAACCCATCAGAGTCGATTGCATGTTGGGCCTTTTGATCGTCTGGCAGTTACCGCCGTCCCGATAGACATCAAGTCATCGTATCACTCGCTGGACTATGGGCCGTGCTGTGGACCGTGCATTTCACATTCACTGTATACATATGGTGGTTTCTCAAAACAGGGGACCCCCCAAATCATCCGCTCTTAATCATGTACAGTAGGAAACCAATCATTTTTAGGGGCTCCCTGTTTTGAGAAACCACCACATGTTCTTCATTGTATGCGAGTCTTGGTGTAGTATATCATAAGTATACCATTTTATGCAATCACAGGCATACACATGTAATCCCACGCATGTACTGTAAATCAACCATGCACAATACATGGATAATAACATGACAAAAGCATCAGAAATCATATGTGCACATATTATATGTGATGCTTTCTCAAAATAGGTGACCCAAAAAATGGTTGGTTTATTTCTATGCATGATTTCCAGTGGGTGATTTGGGGGTACCCCTATTTCAAGACATCACCATGCGCCTGTCAGACGTGCAGACAGGGATAGGTCGGTGGAGAGCTGGAGTCTCGTTGCTGCTGGTCACTGGCGCAGCCAGGTCGAGTGCCAACTTATGGTGCTGCGAATCTCTGAAGACCCCAGCGAGGCAAGCGTCAGGAATCGCGCCATTGAGGGCGTTGATCTCAAGAATAAGTTGGTCAATTCGACGGTGAACAAGTGCTGCCAAGCTGAGCTGGTCAATGAGATGATGGCCCATGATGGTGAACATGGGTTAGTGATGGTTTGTAGTGGTAGATTCAGCTGTGAATGAACCAACCTGCCGGAAATGGATGGTGATCTACCTTCAAGTATGGGTTTATTTGGATGGATGTCTAGTTTGATCGCCTGAATTATGGTCTATAATTCATAGTGAATCTTGATTCATGGTGATAATTCGTGATGCTACTTGCTGGTGACTGCTTGGTGTGTCATATGGTCAAAATCAACATCCAACCAGCGGAATGGAGGTCCCGACGACTGGAAGCCGGACAGAGATCTTCCAAGTGAAGGAATTCACCTTGGACCTCCACGGAGAGCACAGAGAACAAATCGGCTTGAGTAAAAATCCAACTTCTTTTTAGGATTTATTCTTATCCTTCTCCTTTTTCTCTTCTCGTATCTTCTGCTTCTGCCTCTCTTCTGCTCCTGCTTCTCTTCTCTTCTTGTCTCTTCTCTTCTCTTTTCTTATCTTCTGCTTCTGCTTCTGCTTCTCTTCTCTTCTGTTATGTCCTTTTGTCTTCTGTCCTTTTTTGTCTTCTCTTCTGCTTCTGCTTCTCTTCTCTTTTCTTTTGTATCTTTTGTCGTATCTTCTCTTCTCTTGTCTTCTCTTCGTTTCTTCCGTTTCTTCTCTCCTCTTCATTTTCCTGTCCTTTCCTTCTCGCGTTTCTTCTTGTTTTCTCTTCTCTTCTCTCCCCCTCTTTCTCTTCTATCTCAGGGAATTGGACCAATCTCGGGTTGAGATTGGATTTATCATGGGACTATTCATCCCATTTTACATTCGACATACATATATCTATATATATATATATATAATTGATATGTTATATATATATATAGTATACTTTGTTTGTATACATTTTTCATTTTTTACCCACGTACAGATGTATCTTCCATGGTAAATTATTTAACATGCTCATACCCAGGCGGTGCCCACCTCCATCGCTTGTAACGCGTTTCGCAGCACTGGATGCCAGGTGCAGGTACGGTTTCACCAAGCTCCACCTGGAGTTGCCATATTTGGCATCGGTCAACATGGCCGCCTGGTCGATTTTCCCATTTTCGTGAAGGAATCACGGATGACTAATGAATCACCAAGTTGTTTTTCCATGTAGCGACACAGAGGTCTAATCTTGCATCAACTAGCAACTCGATTCACATCAGCCCTGGAAAATGAATCACCAATGACCAATAATCATTGTTTTTAATGCCTGACAATGGTTCACCAATGACCAATCATGGCGACTACTATCCGCCATTATTCTCGTTTATCAAGGAATCACCAATGACCAGGAATCGCAGAATACAACTAGTAATGGTCAATCCCGAATCATTGATGATAGTTCATCATGACTGCTAATTACCGGCTAAATGACTAGTCATGTTGGATAAAAATTGATCATGTTAACGCTGGTCAATAAAGGTTAGGTGTTTTTTTAATTGTCCATCCTACTGGTACCCAGCTAATCGCGATTTGATGTTCAATCACCAGCTCATGAGCAACTGAGATCGTTCATAGGGTAGATCCATATCCAAAAACTAACGACTCCACCTGGCCTTTGGTTGGGAGGGAGCTAGGGAGCCAGGGGAACCATGTAGCCTTTTTGAGGGCCTTGAATACGGGGTAGCGAGGCCAGGAGCTACAGGGAGTGGCCGTTCACCAAATGGAAGCTACTCTAGGTAGATCATTGATATAGATCTACCCCTATGGATCTCCTTGTGTTTTCTTGTCTCTACCGACAGTGAAAACATTGCGACCTACACAAAGATTCACGACCAGCTCAGAGGATGCTACGTGAACATGCGCACCCTGCCTTGATCTGATTAACCAGCTTAGAAGCTTAGACACAAAAAAGCTTTGCTAGTATCCAAAGCAGCTGATTAACTAGCTGATTAGCCAGATAGTCCTTATTACCCAACTTACTAACTAGCTTATCAACCAGCTTGACTAGATTAACCAGTTATCAACCAGCCTAGCTAGATTAACTAGCTTGTCAACCAGCTTAGCTAGATTAACTAGCTTATTAACTAGCTTGTTAACCAGCTTAGCCTACAAGATGACTCCTTGTCCTTTTTGCCCGAAGTTTCGCTGGAAGCTTCTGCTCAGCTGTCCCCTCCCAGTGTGCAGCGCAAGGGTAGCAAACCACGGTCACCATGCTTGAGTGGTTGAGAACCTGGTTTTGGCCATTAGAAATGATTGGGGCATGTTATTTTTGCTCATGGGGAAGTTCACACCCTGAAACCACTCTTGATGTTTTGCTATTGTTACTGCTATATACCGTCAACAACCATACATACAGGTAATTGTCAGTCATTTAGTGTGTTATTTCTGCTTTTTACCCTCAGTAATCATCTATGCTGCTATATATAGATATTCATATATTTATTTCTATAATATTAATATAAATGGCCGCAGTTCCTGTGATAAGCCGGTGCTCCATGGTCGGTTGAGCCTCTATAGTAGTTGATATTTGAGTAGGGAACCCAAGCAGGGATGGTTACCTACTAGAATCGATTAGGTAACTGGAAGGGTTGGGACAGGTTGTAGGGTTGACACATGACAATCATTTGAACCAGCTTAGTATCCATGTATGACATGGCATTAGCAGTTTTGAATTATTCTGTCCTTCAGGTTTTGAACATCGATATGATCAACCATTACCAACTATTGCATGACAGTTACTAAACCGTCTCAACCAGTGTCAAACCCCTTGGGATGGAACGATCACTAGTGTTGAAAGATAGATAGGTAGATGGAAATAAATAATAATCAATTTTCTGTGTGTATATCTATATAAATATCTATACATATATGCACATATCGATAGATATATGTGATTCTATCTTGAGAACCATCCAACAAACCTGGGTCGTTATCCCCTCTCGGTTGTATGGACCTTGGGTCACGCGCTGTGACTGGGCGGGGTCGTAAAAACGGAACAGTGAGTGACCCGCGCAGGTGCTTTGTAAAAAAGATGTCCCTCCTGGACATTTGGAGGGTGGTCAATCTTGCTCTACTTCTTGTGGTTCATTGTTTGATTGTTGCTTGATTGTTGATTCATTGATTCATTGTTGGTTCATTGCTGGTTGCTGGCTGCTGCCAGTTTACATTTCTTGTTGTTGATATTTGGATTTTGTGTTGTAACTATGATTTTGAGGGTGGCTTTGGTGTGTTTTTGTTGCTTGTGGCTGCTGCAGTTGCCGCTGTTGCTGTTACTGTTGGTGTTGTTGTTTCTGCTGTTGGGCCTTTTTTTGTTCGGTGTTGCTGTTAATTATTGTACGCTATTGTTATTGGTGTTTGAATTTGCTGCCTAGACAAAGAAACTTAAACTGAGGTTTAGAGTCGAAACAACTACCAATTTTGAAAGTGCTATTTGTTGTTGGCACCCAGAGTCATTAGTTTGTGCCCTCATATCGCAAATGGCTCCGAATATGATGTAGAAATGTGCAATCCTCTAAGAAGTTTCTAGTTGCAAGTGTGCTGCAATTCATGAATGTGATGTGCAGAAAGGCCACTTTGGCACGGGCCTTAAACCAGTTGTTTGCCTTGTTGTACGTGGACATGCTTTCTGTGATGACGCTTTCATTTGTCAATCCTCCGAATATCATGTGGAGATGTGTAATCCTCTAAGAAGTTCTGAGTTGCGAGTGTCCTGCAGTTCATGCGTGTGACTTGGAGAGATGCCAGCTGGCATGTCTTTTTTGCAAGACTGTTTTGAAAGGCAACAGGTATATTTGCTTGCCATGATGACATTTTTATCTGTCAATCCTCCGAATATCATGTGGAGATGTAAAATCCTCTAAGAAGTTCTGAGTTGCGAGTGTGCTGCAATTCATGAATGTGACAGAGATGCCTTTTGGGCGTTTGAAACTTTTGAACTTAGTTGCATAGTTGTTTGCTTTGTTGTACGTGGACATGCTTTCTGTGATGACGCTTTCATCTGTCAATCCTCCGAATATCATGTGGAGATGTGTAATCCTCTAAGAAGTTCTGAGTTGCGAGTGTCCTGCATTTCATGCATGTGACTTGGAGAGATGCCAGCGTGGCATGTCTTTTTTGCAAGACTGTTTTTAAAGGCAACAGGTATATTTGCTTGCCATGATGACATTCTTATCTGTCAATCCTCCGAATATCATGTGGAGATGTGTAATCCTCTAAGAAGTTCTGAGTTGCGAGTGTGCTGCAATTCATGAATGTGACAGAGATGCCTTTTGGGCGTTTTAAACTTAGTTGCATAGTTGTTTGCCTTGTTGTACGTGGACATGCTTTCTGTGATGACGCTTTCATCTGTCAATCCTCCGAATATCATGTGGAGATGTAAAATCCTCTAAGAAGTTCTGAGTTGCGAGTGTGCTGCAATTCATGAATGTGACAGAGATGCTTATTGGGCGTTTGAAACTTTTGAACTTAGCTGCATAGTTGTTTGCCTTGTTGTACGTGGACATGCTTTCTGTGATGACGCTTTCATCTGTCAATCCTCCGAATATCATGTGGAGATGTAAAATCCTCTAAGAAGTTCTGAGTTGCGAGTGTGCTGCAATTCATGAATGTGACAGAGATGCTTATTGGGCGTTTGAAACTTTTGAACTTAGCTGCATAGTTGTTTGCCTTGTTGTACGTGGACATGCTTTCTGTGATGACGCTTTCATCTGTCAATCCTCCGAATATCATGTGGAGATGTGTAATCCTCTAAGAAGTTCTGAGTTGCGAGTGTCCTGCAGTTCATGCGTGTGACTTGGAGAGATGCCAGCTGGCATGTCTTTTTTGCAAGACTGTTTTTAAAGGCAACAGGTATATTTGCTTGCCATGATGACATTCTTATCTGTCAATCCTCCGAATATCATGTGGAGATGTAAAATCCTCTAAGAAGTTCTGAGTTGCGAGTGTGCTGCAATTCATGAATGTGACAGAGATGCCTTTTGGGCGTTTGAAACTTTTGAACTTAGTTGCATAGTTGTTTGCTTTGTTGTACGTGGACATGCTTTCTGTGATGACGCCTTCATCTGTCAATCCTCCGAATATCATGTGGAGATGTGTAATCCTCTAAGAAGTTCTGAGTTGCGAGTGTCCTGCATTTCATGCATGTGACTTGGAGAGATGCCAGCGTGGCATGTCTTTTTTGCAAGACTGTTTTTAAAGGCAACAGGTATATTTGCTTGCCATGATGACATTCTTATCTGTCAATCCTCCGAATATCATGTGGAGATGTAAAATCCTCTAAGAAGTTCTGAGTTGCGATTGTGCTGCAATTCATGAATGTGACAGAGATGCCTTTTGGGCGTTTGAAACTTTTGAACTTAGTTGCATAGTTGTTTGCCTTGTTGTACGTGGACATGCTTTCTGTGATGACGCTTTCATCTGTCAATCCTCCGAATATCATGTGGAGATGTATAATCCTCTAAGAAGTTCTGAGTTGCGAGCGTGCTTCAAGTTTGGTGCTTTTATGTATTTTGAACCTATCAGTTTTCTTTGCAAATGATTAATTGTACTGATGCCTGCTGTGATGACCTTGTAGCATTGCTGTCCTTCGCAGGCTGTGATCTGTAAATCTTCACAATAGGTTAATTCTGGAGTGCATCATATTCTTCAGACTCTGGATCAATTCAACAGCTCGTCCTGTTCCCCTTCTGTTCACATCCCAAAAATGAGTACAGGTACCTCACTGTTGAAATGTTCACAACTACCCGTTGCTGATGCTTTTTATTATACGACTGGGGTTTGTGGTTGGTGGTTTCAAAGATCTGTCAATCCCTCAGATTCGATGAACCAGTCTGACATCACCAGTGTTTGGAGTTGAAACCAGCCACTCCCAACGGCCAGAATTGAAATAGACAAAGTGGCAGTGGGTCAAAAACCCTGTAGCCCTGGCTCCCCCACTATTAACCATTGTTTTCCCTACTGTTGTTGGTGGAAATCCCCCATTGGTTGGTTGGTTTATATTGACCCGTAGCCAAGTGTCGGCAACACAGCAATACTTCATGGGAATCTATGACCAAAATGCGGGGCGTAAGGAGCTCACCGCAATAGAACCACTCAACCTCGACTATCAAGCTCTAGTCCTGAGCACTATGTCATGAGTATGACCACTAGTACTCATAACCACTATTCGTGCTATGACCACTATAGGATAACCGCTCAATTGTAAGTTGATTCCTATACTTTCGGCATCATAACCCTAATATTGCAACTCAATCCTTTATATAGCATTGTCATATATTGTAATCATAGTTTAACCACTAGACTAACCATTAGAACGACAATATTGTAACTTGGCCGCTATCTGATGATCTGTTCGCCCTTCATCTCACCACTTGCTGGGCTCAAGATGGGGCATCGCGGCGCACGCGTTGTCCGGGACGTTCCGCTAGCGGGGAACGAACCCGCGGTCTGCAGTCCGCGCAGTCCCCCATGGCAGCGCAGGCACCTGTGGGTGTGGTGAGTGAACTTGGCTTAAAACTAGGGTCCAACTACTGGGAGATGGACGCAGTTCTGGGAGATTGAGCTGTAGATAGCTGTAGTACAATGGCTTGGCAACTTATAACCAGGGTACCACTGTTGGTAGGGTGGTTTCTCAAAATAGTGGACTCAAAAAGGGACCCCAAAATGGATGGTCTTTAATAAGAATGATTGATATTGAATGACTTGGGGGTAGCCTATTTCAAGGAAGCACCATCGGTTTCATGGTGGTTCATAGGTTTCACGGTCAATTTTTGAACCACCATTTTCCAACCATTGGTCGCCTGTGCAACGCATCACTCATTTCACCCAAGCGTGGTGACCAGTCGTATCCAACCATGGCTCCATTGCTTGATGACCAGGTCCATTATTGAGCACTGACAATGATCAGTCATCAGCCATTATTAACCATTGTTGGCCATAAATGTTCCCTATATTATTGACCACTGACCACTATCAACTATTGGACCATTGTTAGCCCCACGAATCATTAGGCAACAGCCAATGAAAAGTATTAGGGTTGACTATTAGTTAATTACCAGTATTAAGCATCAGGCAGCCATGGGTGGTTTCTGAAAATAGGGCTACCCCAAAAATCATCCAATATCAGAAATCCATTTACAGTAATTATATAATAAACCAACCATTTTTGGGTCTCCCCATTTTGAGAAGCACCAATTTTGCACCATCGTTAACCCTAAGGCATGATCACCCAAGTGAACCCCATCGATGTTCCAAAAAATGCGCCATGGCGGCGCGCGAGGTGACCAATGAAGGTCTTGAGGGCCACCGTCTCGAGCAGTGACTTGCTGCCACTTGGCTGATGGTTCATCCACGAACTTTTTATGGCTGATTGATTGGTGGTTTATGATAATGGTAACCCCGGTCAATGCTAATAAATAGTGTGGGTTGGTAGCTTTTAGTTTTTATTGGTGGTTTCACCACCATTACTATTACTATTCCTACTGTGGGTGGACGAAATCCTGCACCAGTGCACCAACATAGACATATGCAACTTCCAGCGCTAACCCCGCACCCCCCTTTCAATGTTGGTTTTGTGACATGGAGAAGTGATGCAGGATTTTGTCCATTCAACTTCTCTTTGGGGAAGACGTTTTTTCATTTTGACAATGTTAAATGGGGAGCGCGAGGGTCTCATGTCGTTGGGTTCTGCTGGTGCCGGATTTTGTCCACCCACCGTATTACTATTGCTATTAGTGATTTATGGCTGATTAGTGGTTTTCAATAGTTAACCCCGGCGAATTGGTTGTAATTGTTAGTGATTATTTTTGGACTATTAGTGGTTAACTTTCAAAGCTGATTAGTGGTTTAGATTAGTTAACCCTGGCTAGATTGGTTGGTTGTAACTGTTAGTGGTAACCTTTTTTGACTACTAGTGTTTTTTTAAATACCTATTTAGTGGTATAGACTAGTTACAGAGTGGTATCACCCAGTCATAAGTTTGTTTACAAGCCACCTAAGTATAGTTCTTTCTACTATACATGGTAGTTACCCCATTCATAAGCTAAGTTGACTAACTAGCAGGGTACTGAGCACCACTCTGTAACAATAGTGCCAACCCCGGACTAGCAAACTGAGGGTTTACTACTGCTGGGGGGGGTACCACTTCAATAGAAAATCAAGGCTTTTGCGGGATACCCTCTCTTGATCAACCAGGGGTCCAGGGTTGGCATCAGGGGACAATGACCAACTTCGCTGTGTAGCATGGCAAGTTAAGTGAGGTGTAACCAACTATCATCCAATAATCAATATCTAGTTGGTGGTTTGATTGACAGGTGTTTTCCCAATGGCAAAGTGGGATGGTTGGTTGCTTCTTGCGAAAATTGAAATGGGATGTTGACACTGACCACCAATCAGTAATCAGTTAGTTTGAACATGGTAGTCAACTAGCAATTTTCGTTGAACTAACATGGTAATCAACTAACAACTGATGATGAACTGTTGGTTTTGTTAGTTCAACAGACACGGTAATCAACTAAGTGGTACATATGAACATGGTTTCGTCTACGTACCAAATGTGCAATAACCTAATTGCTGGTTGTGTCATGTTAAGTCTGTGTTTGGCATTTCTGCAGCTAAAAAATACGCTAGTACCATAGCTGTTTGTCATTCATTAAGTGTGTAACGCTAAGTATCTAGTTCTGTTTTTGATTCGAGGGTGCGGCTGGACCAATTGATTGGTTCATTGGTGTCTTATGTTGCATGGGGAAGCACGATGGTTCAATGGTGCTCCCAGGGGTTGATCCTGGGTGGGGAAATGGCGACTGTGCACTTCAGTGCTTCACTACTGGTTCAATATGGCCATGGTATATATCTAATGCTTGATAGAGTTGATGCTAATTAGTTTGTCAACCACGACTTCACTATGGTCGACATTTATAGTAACAAGCATCCATTGCTTTGGAGTTCAGTATGGCTTGAGAATACCAGCATTGTTGGTCATTATCGCCTGTCTTGAACCATGACTAGTGCTTATGACCCCCATAAAACTGCAGAAATCCCAGTGCAAACCAATGATTGTTGGCTATAACCCCTGGAAAAAAACAATGAAGTCCTGTAAAACCATGGTTATAACCCCTGCCATAGTTATAACCCCCATGATTGTTTGTTATAACCCCTTCCTATTGTTGGTTATAACCCCAGTGAAATCCTTCAATGAAACCTGATCAAACCCCAATGAAACCCTGTAAAACCATGGTGATAATCCCTCCGTTGTTTGAATGACCCGAGCCATCGTCCAAGGCAGCCCCCGAGAAGTCTGGGGCCAGGGGTGCCAAGAGCGCTCAGGTGTGTCAGGGCTCATAGGAGATCAAAGAACTCCATAATGGATTGTCAATAAGGTTTTATAGGGGTTGTCATGAGTTGTTTTGAAGTTTGATAGGGTTTTATAAGGGTTATGAGAATTAAAAATGGTTTACAATGGTTTATGATAGAGTTTTAAGGGGTTTCATAGGGGTCATAACCATTGATACTGGTTAATAGTGGTCAATAGTGGTGGTCAATCATTTCAGTTGATCATGGGAGATGACGACTAAAAAGAGGGGCTTAACAACCATTATTGTGGTTCCCAAGTGATAGGTGTACCCTCAAATCATCCTTTGTGTCAATCATTTATATTTGTCAAGCCAAGCATTTTGGGGGGTTCCCTATGACTTGAGGAACCACGATATGGGTTGCTGACGATTTATGATTGATGATGTGCCAATGATTGAGTAGATGATGATTATTGATGATGGTCAATGATGGCTTGGTTGATGCCGGTCATTGATCCTTGATGGTTGACGGTAGTTGATGATAGTTGATTAGGCTTAGTTCATATGGTTGATCACGAGGGCTCACATGAAACAAGAGATAAACTGCGACTTTTGCTGGGTAGATCCTGCTGCTCGTGTGCACAGTCCATCGGATTTGTCTAACTGGTGAACGAACACATCTGTGGGAGTTCTGCACACCCCAAGCAACTGTTGCTCATGGTTGATCATTCACAAATCAAAAACAAACAACTAGAATCAATCAACCGGTCATAAACTAATTGGTTTCTTGGTTGTTAGCCAATTCATGGTTATGCACTGATGAACCAACCATTGAGACAGCATAGATTTCAAATGCGCAACACTAAGTAACCATTCATCAACAAAAGCAGCAATCATGGTGACCAATAAATTGACCAATCAATCATGTGCTGATTATAGAGATATGTCTGCAACAGTCGATCTCAATCACCAAGCAGCAGGACAGAGCAGGATTGTCTATGTTGATGGATGCATGGATGGGTGCATGGCTAGCTGGATGGGTTTGTATGTGTGTATATATATATATACACATACATAGATGGATTTCTGTATTGTTTGCCTGCTTGCACTTCAGTTTATGCTTTGTGACAGATTTGCTGGCATATTGTGGGGTGTAGGACAGGTTCTTTTGAAGTATTTCCTCGACCATGTCGATGGGATGCAATTTTCACTCGATACTCTGGAGTTTGCAGAGGTAGTGGCAACATGTAGCAACAAAGAGCAAGGCTCTGTCTCAAGCCATGGTGCTATGATGGTTTGGAATTACATATAGAGTTATGGGCTTGCTACACTCTTGCTGGCAAAGGGTGAACAGATTTCTGTTCGTTGTTTCATAAATTTGCCAAAAGATAACCCGCTAATTGGTGGTTTGAAACATTCTATATTTTCCTGAACATTTGGGATGGTTGGTTGATCTAGTAAATCTAGTAACAATTTGGGGATGGCTCAGAAACACCGGTTGGTTGATTTAGTAATTTTCTTGGGATGGCTGAAAACCACTCAGAAACACCGGGCTGTTGTTCAACAATCTATCTCTGACCAAGCTCAGCCAGGGATCAAAATCCCCCGTGAACCACTGGATGTGTCGACGCTTGTTAGGCATTTGGTAGGCTTTCTCTTTTGATTGCTTTCGTCAGTTATTGTTGGAGATTGTTTAGTGATTCGTTATATGCTGATTGTTTGCTGTGGTTTGCCAAGCATAATTGGCTTAGTCGTTGGCTATCTATTAAAGTGCTGGGAGCAGTGTTTACCCACGATTGTTTTTGTTATTTCTACTGTTGGCTAACAAATCGTCGTCCTTGCCAATATCAGCAATGTTGGAGTGACTACAATCAACATCATTGTTGGCAGGTGGTTTGTTGGCGTTGGCAACCTTTGTCCGTACCCAGACCTGGCACATCTCCAGCTGAGGGCATCACCGCTCGCGGTTACCACGGGCAGTGCAGCGACACAATGGGGATATCGCCGCAGGCACGGAAACAAAGGTTGAAGAGCTGAGATTTTCACTATTGCAAGATATGGGTTTGTGCATGAATGGTGATACCCCTATGTAACCAACCAAGAACGGCCATTCTCAATAGAGAATCCATTGGTTTTGGGGGGTATTCTATTTTTGGGCAAACCCAGATGGGTATTTCACCACCATGAACCACCACCATTAACCACCATTCATCAACATCATTCACCACCGTTAAGCACCATCATTGTGGCATATTGCTGTCACCATTGCGAACCGCCTCTCGCCACGGTGAGCCGCCAGGAGCCTCTCACAAGATGACACCGTGCCGGCGAGGCGACCTCAGGCGCGAGGGTGGGCAACCATGTTCTACGGGCGTTTTGGCTCGTGATGGTTCATAGGGGTTAGGGGATTGCCCGTAGGGTTTTATAGGGGTTTTGAAGGGTCTTTATAGAGTTTTATAAGGGTTCTAACAATTGATAGTAGTTATAATATCATGGTTCTTAATGGGTAATAAAAGTTCATTTTGGGGGATAATAAGTAAGAAGAATGGTTGAACAGCTACTATAGGTGGGGGACCCGATAAAATGAATTCTTTATTCTTGTATATTGTTGTGAATTTTAATAAACTTGATGATTTAGGGGTACTCCTATTTTGAGAAGCCCCACACACACATAGACAAAAAATGTAGTGCACACTGTAAATGTACAAGCTTCGCTTACACTGATCTATATTTGCAGACACTGCTATATCATGCTCTATTCGATTTTGTACAATTGCATTTGTGTACGTACAAAACTTTACACATCTATAAATATACAACTGTCAATGTATCACCGGGGTCAGAGTGTTGTGGAGGATTTCAATACCTGGTGCACAAGGCAATGGCAAGCGAGTTCCTGTGCGACCAGAAAAACTTCGTGGTTTTCCGATTCTGATCATTTGTCAAGACTTGTCGTTTAGGTATGGGTCAAGGTATTGAGTATGACAGCCATCCAAAATTTGTTTAATTTCGGACGTCCAGCAGACCCAACATTTGCATTACAGATGTACTATCTATGTACCGGCATGTCGGAGCATTTGTACATACCCTTGTACCTTTTACACAAGTTATAGGATTGTTTTTCAACATGTCGTCACTTACTTGTATACACACATGTCTTTACACACACAAACACGCACACACACACACATGTCAGCGGTTCGAATTTTGCAATGTGAGAGCCAAGGAGGCGAGAGCGTTCATGAACCATTCGTTATTCACTGCATTTTGACCCAGAACCTGCCATGGTTTTCAACATTCTTGTCCATTAGTATGTACAATGGCAAATAAATGATTTGGTGAGTTAGTATTATAGCCAATCATACAATCATCGTTGATGAATCATCATACTGAATTCTGGTCATAATCACGGCAAACAATCATGGTCACCATGGTCTGAATCACAATCATCAATCAGCTGAATCCCATGATTGTTCTGGTCAATGCCCAGATTGTTGATGACATGGGAATCAATCTGGTAATAATCAACAATTGGACAAACTGGACTAATTGTCATAATTCAATCCCGGATTGATCCCATGATTGATGACCATATGTGGAAATCAATCTTAATCATCATACCCAGTTCTGGTCAACCATCAGGTGAATCCCAATCATCACAATCTTAATCTGGTTGATCATACTCAGTTCTGGTTGATCATCATAATCTTAGTTAATCTTAATCAATCAATCTCAATCAATCAGGAGTATCAATCTTCATCAATCAAGATAAACAATCTTAATCGTCAATCTTAAGTTTAATTAAGATAAATAATCTTACCAAATCAAGATAGAGAATCTATGATAATCTTAATCAGGAGCTTAATCAATCGAATCCCAAGCCCAGCTCTACGGCTCCCAGGGGCTGAATCAGGTGAGCCGGTCCCTGAGTGGCAGCAGTCCTGGAAGCCGAGCTTCACCGCCCAGCAGTCGTGGGGATGCCCAGCAGTCGACAACGCGAAGGCGTGCTGGAGGATTCAGAGGGGTCAATGGTCAACGGCCCGTGGATGGTCACTGGATGTTCAGTGGATGGTTAAATGATGGTTGATGACGATAGGTGGTGATGATTCATGAGTTGTGCTGGGGTTTGATCGTTAGTGATGCGGATTCATGGGTTACTGATGGGTTGATTTGGATGTCTAGTGATGAGTCAATGATGGTGAATCTATCGTATATCCTATGGTTAGTGATGGTGAATGTTCATGATGGGTGATGGTTGATTTTCATGAACAAGGGTCGGCGGTTGGTTGGTAATCAGGGGTTTCAATATGGCTCATGCTTGTTCATTGATGGTTTCATGATTTGAAACCATCTGAAATGTTTTGTTTCCAGCTCCTATATACATGGGCTTTTTTCAAAGGTTCATGATGGCTGATGGTTGATTAGCAAAGACTGATGCTGGCAAATCATAGCGGATTGTCGAGTGTGATGTTGGTGGTCGTTAGTGGTTCCATTGCTTCCATTCTTAATCACCAGGAATCATGGAATGGTTTGTTGATTGGAGGTTATCGAGCTGGTTAATAAGCTGGGTTTTCTGCTTGATCGCAGAGGGCCAATTGCCAGCATTGCACTACCAATCCGTAGTGGTGTTGCTACTTGCCTATGCTTTTCATGCCACTGGATTAACCGCAATTGACCAGTATCAGTCATTGAGGTTGAATCGTGGAATCAATTGTTACTGGCCTTATTGAACCAATACTGTACTGGTTGGTGGTTTTACCCTTGTCAATTTTCCCCATGACTTTGGGATGATTGGTTTATTCAAAAGCAAATTTCTCACAGTGGTGAAAACACCAATCAAACCAGTTTTCAAACCACTATTATTGTTCACCGGGAATGGTGATGGAACTTGCAGTCAATAAACTCGATAAATCATTGTTAGTAGATTGATTTCATTGATTGTCATCAACATTTATTTTATAAACCAGTTGGGGGATAAGCATTTATTAATCCGGTGTTGGATGATTTATTTCTGTTGGGCCATTTATTGTAACAGTAATAAGCATTTAACAGTAATAAAACCACTATTGAACAACAACAATATTTATTGTAACAGTTTTAACAACAACAACATTTATTGTTGGACAACGTGTTGTTGTTGTTGTTGTTGTTGTTGTTGTTGTTGTTGTTGTTGTTGTTGTTGTTGTTGTTGAAGTTGACTTTCACCTCATTGTCCCAGGCGGAAGTCAGCAAGATTTGGAGGCAGTTTTGAGGCGCACTGGGCAAGCGCCGCTTGCGCAGTGGGCTCGGTTGTTGTGGGTTCTATGATTCAGCTGAATCAATGGTTCATATCAACCAATGGTTTATCAATGGAAGTTTATATGGTTATATGGTACCGTATTGTTGGGTTCTATGAAAGTTCTATCCCTGGTGAATCAATGTACTGTCATAGCATGGGTTAATATGATGAATATGGCCAAAGATTGATATGGGAAATATGGCTAGTAAGTACTCGAAATGACTCGATTGTTTGATGAGGAACAGTTTTGTTGCTTGTTTCCATGACTTTGTTGGTGAATCAATGGTTGCTGTTGATGCTGAATAGTAGTGCAATTGATGATATCCATAATGTGGTTTAGCTACTAGCATCAATTGCACTACTATTGATTATCATCAATCTTCAATTGAATTATGTGGATTATAGCTACTATCATCAATCTTGAAGTTTCAACGACTGATCGTGAATCATGGTGAGAAATCATCAGCTAATCAACCAACAACTGTGGTCAACGACCCGTCGGTGGATATTGCTTCGCCGTCGCCAACGCTTGAAGGACCTGGTTGAAGTTGCAACATGACAAGTTCCATGTATCCTGCTGGTATTTCACATGGCGTGTAGAACTTTATGCAAGATCTATGTTCAAATACATGTGCTTGATGTGCAAGCAAGCAACCCGAATATAAGAATATCCAAATGAACAAAAGACACCTGACATGACTACCCACTGCCCATTGTCCAAGCCATCATAAAACAACTCCGGGGCCTTCATGGTGACACCCAGCATCATTGGCACCCCAAAGATGCGACAAATCACCCGCAACATTTCAACAACCATAGGACATGTGACTTTTGACGATGCCACATGATCGCAGCGAAAACATGCGTGTATATTTCTATATGAATTGAGTTGAATGTATAGTACATACATGAATATGTGAATTATATAAACATATAATAGAGAGGACGAGAGAGGGATATACATATTATATATATATATATATATTAGAGATATATTTATACACATATTCACATGCTGCACATAGTTTGTCAAGACAACACTAAGTACCCAGGATCCTTCCCCAACCACACTTTGCATTCCGCGAAAGGCCGCTGACAACATTGGCCGCGAGGTGCGAGCAAGATGCTTGAGTTGCATGAGGCTTGATGTATGAAGGTTGGACAATTTCTTCATCTTGAAACTGCTATTGCATCATGGCTGTGTGTGTTCTTTGGGATTCTGTTGTATAGGTGCTGTATGAAGTATGTATAGCCGTATAGCATACATGTGTATCAGTTTGGGATGGTGCAACTACCTCGGATTTGCTGCTCATTGCCACCATCCATGAAACCAATCTTTTATCAACCAACAGAATGCCTGAGGTTTTCACGCATGGTCATAGTACTTAGATACGGGTTGATAGATTGCTGATTTTGGAGACAGAATCAAGGGAGTTGGGGTATCATCAACAACACAGAAGCTTGTAAGAACAGATATTTGTCCAAAAGCTGTGTACCCCAAAGTCACTGGTGGTTTCCTTATTAGGAATGCTTATGCAATTGGATGGTTGGTACGTAGCACCATGGAACGGACACTTATTGTTGGTTGTTGAGTCATTATCCCCTATCATGAACTACTAAGAACCACTACACAAATCACCATTATAGAACTACCTGGGAATGGTAGAGTTTGCCGTTTACTGTCTTGAAACTCCGGTAGAGCATTGCTTTTCGAGTCACAATGGTAGAGCATCTCTTTTCTGTCGCTTTGCCCATGGTGGTGATTCTGAATCTCATGGCTATGCTGCAATCGCTTGTATGTTGAGCTTGGGTCCCTATACCCCCAACGTTATGGTAATGTATTTCATGGGGAAGCAACCTTTCTCGGCTTGGGGCACAGGGTTACACCATGGAACTGGACGTTGCTAGTGACGACTGCATTGACTTCCCAAAACGTACTTGCGAGGAGTGCGATTCAACGGGATCATGAAACCATTCTTGGATTCAAGGAATCCTCCTGAAGAATAGACATGGTCACATGGTCATGCGTCGCCATGCGATGCGATCTACCTGAAAGTGCATTTACACATGCATTTCGTTACACATTACGATATACCGACTGCAGATCTGGCACGGTGAGCCAAAGAATGAACACTAAAGGGGCGTCAGAGCGCATTTGTGTGCCGCAGCGCTATTATTTCTGACAGGACGGCATTCTTTGAATGCGTTGTTGTTGCATCCTATCATTATACATGACTCCGGCCGTCTATTTTGAGTTATACAATATATTCCTTGTTGATGATTTTTCTAGGAGAGTTGCTGATCTCATTCTGGGTTTGTGATTGGGGTTGTCCCCAAAACTATCAGAAAATGGTCAGTCAAAAACATCTGGCCATACAGCTTTAAAGCATCTCTGTTTAGGTCATGGTCTAAACTTAATAGGTCGGGATCATCCACTAATAGTAGGGAGTCATCATCCACCAATAGGGAATCAGTTGCATCATTGCAATTCTCACTTGTGCCGAACATCGAAACATTCGGAAGGGATATGCAGCCTTTCGGAATGATGATCCCTACTGTCGAGCTGGTTCGCTATATACAAAATACATATAATCCATGGTCATAGTCATGGTCATTTCATCATCAACCCTCTCTGACCACTATCAGTCATCACTCGCACTCATAAATTAATATAATTCCTTGTCATGAACCATCGCTAGTTTTGAGCATGAGGTGAAGCAGAAACACAATTTTCACCAGTTTGTTTGTTGACTGTCATGACAACAATGGCCACAACCCACAACCATCATTTACCTGTAACATGGAACCATCACTACTACCACAAAACATAGCGAATCATCATCAACTATCATGAACCATGAATGAACCATAAACTGACGATCATGAACCATGAATGAACCATCAGTTAACAATAATGAAGAATGACGCATTACATAACCATGAATTAAGCACTCAAACAACCATTCATCAACCATCAATCGACCATGAATTAACCACTGCAATCAACCATTTATTAACCATTCATCAACCATTTATGAACCATTCATCATTAATGAACCAGAAATCAATCATTCATTGGCCATCATCACTTGCCTCCCGTTTGACTCCTCTGGCTCTGCTGGTTCCGGCGCAGGGAGGGCGCCAGTGGCACTCTGGAGCTGATCTGCTCTCAGCCCCAATGCGCTCTGCTGCCCTCAGCGCTCGAGGCGCAGAGAGGGGAGTCCTAGGGGAGACCAATGGGGTGGATGGGGAAAGCTACGGGAAACTCCAGGGGAAACTGAAGGGAAACTCCAACCAATCATGGGGAAAGCTAGGGGTAACCGGGGTAACCAATATTCAACCATCCATGACAATGATCCATAGATCATTGTGCTATGAATTCAGATGGCAACCATGGACCATAGTTTCTCTTGAAAACTCCAAGGGAAGCCAAGGGGAAACTGAGGGGAAACTGCGCGGGAACCTCAGGATTCCAAGGGAGAACTACTGGGAATGTCCATGTTAATTCATGGTACAATGAGTTATGGATCATGGATGATTATATAAGTATTGGTCAATCATAGTATATGAGGCTTTTGGTTAGTGGTGACATTGTGATTCATGATGCTACCATGGTCAATGGTGTTTTTTTTTTTCCCAGGGTATATCATGGTTGAGAATGGCTACTGTAATTGATGATCATTGGTGGCTAAGGAATAGCTAATCTCCATACTCATCAACCAGTCATGAGGATACAGAATGAGGAATGAGTACTACCATGACAAGGGGATAAGCAACGGCCAACGCTGGTTAACAATTGTTAATTGCAGGAGGTTCACCAAGGGTTTTTCGATTCAGGGTGTATATAGACAAGGACTAGTAGCCTTGGCAATAGTAGGGCGAGACAATGGTGGTCAGTCCCTGGTTGGTTAAGATCAAGATTGCTGCCAAGGGCTAAGCATGGCGAACACTTGTCATTAATTCTACCCTATGCTTCCAGTTACCATTTCTTGTTTGGGCTTTTTTTACCAACTGGAAGCCTCGGATTAATCAGCCATTAACAAGCGCACCATTCATTCCCCCGGCAAGGTGGATGATGTGAGGCGCCGGCGGCGGTTGCGGTGGGATGTGCTAATATAAATGCCATTTGGAATAGTAGTTTCTATGCGGTTTTTTACTTCAGGTAGGTATTTGTTTTCAAATGTTTTCATACACTTCAACGATCATTTGAGGAGTAACTCTGAATTTGGGAATCTGAGCTGACACCAACCCTAGAACCTTTACCAGAGAGCTCTCAGTGTTGAAGCCAGAAGTTGCTTACTAGGAAGTAAACCTAGGTGTCCTGGAAGTTTTCCCCACTCGCTTGATTTCACCACGTCAGAAAGCAAAAATCATGAAATTTGACCGACAACATTCGTGAATTTGGGTAGTTGGAGATCTCCACATCTTTGATGAGGACTTGGGTAGTTGAACATCCCAACATCCCAGCTTACCCATTTTGGGGAGTTCATCAGGGTACCCCTGCGACGATTTCGACCCATGAGCCGCACTGGGGAGGTGATGACTAGGCAACCCAAGCTCCGATTCCTTGATCCCAGCGAGACGTAGCGGCATGGCCCCGCATGGATACATCAACGTGACCTACCCCCAATGGCTTTGTTAATTCAAGGGTGTCAACCTCTGAATTGACTTACATATATGCATATAATGTTTGATGCATTGCTTTGACACTTACAGTCAAAGACTTTTCCATCCGTGGGTTCCCCACCCGGCCATGATACATTGCTGAGCCGTTTCGGATAAACCAGTGCCAGGTCTAAGTTGCCAACCCTGCTGCAACACTTCCACTTCTTCCGGGACTGGGGGTTCCACTCGGTGGGCACCAAGCGAAGCAGCAAGCAAGTCTCTGGCTGTGAATGCACTGAAGTTCGACTAGTTCAACTGGTTGGTGGTTTGATTGACATTTTTGATCTCCCCTATCATTGCCAAGCGGTTGGTTGGTTGAACAAATGGTTGGTTGAACAAATGGTTGGTGGTTGACAAGCCTATTTTTTATAGGGGTCGTTCAACCACCAACCAGTGAAGATGTGTACCTTGGTGGCTCTCCATGGTTACAGCTCTGAGGGTGGTTGGTCAACGGCTTCCTTTGTTGATTGAGTGTTGCAGTTCAAGGACTTGATTTTCGGCGAGCTGGGTCAAGCACTTAGCCATCAAAAATGGTGATCAATATTGCACCAATTGGTTATATGGCTGAAGCCTAGCTGGTCATGTTATAACCATCAATTGGGTCAATATTAACCAACAACAATGGTGAAGCCTAGCTGGTCAATGTTTGATAATAGGGGATGATAAGTAACAATAGTAGGGGATATACCAGCTATATATGGCTACGGGTCAAGCAATTAACCATCAAGTTTATGGCTTATAATGACCAACCAAATCAAAGGGAAGCAGCCTGGTTAATGATGGGGCAACCGGGGGGACTAAGGGTTTTGACCCACAGCCATTTCCTTTCTGTCGAGGGACCAGCCTCTTAGGAGGATCTCCAGACCTTCATATTTCTAGATTCTAGACGAGATTAGATTGTGGGCATAGACTTTAGACACAGATTTAGTGTTACTTCAACGCTTTCATAGGGCCAAGCCAAGATGCCCCTTGATATGCCACTGAAATCTCCGGCAAACATGGAGAACTTTTTGGCAAAGTAACACCTCCAGAGGTAGTTCTGACAGGTAGGGTACTGGCTACTTCAGCCCTTGAAAAATATTGATCATTCCCGACAATTGACTGATTATATCCCAACCTTGAACTTGCAACATAACCATTGACTGGTTGAAAACCAATTGGTGGTTCACTCCCAAACCACTGCTGACTGGATATAACCTCAACCGCTGGTCATTAACCACTACTGACTGACTAGAACCTTAGCCTCACTGGTCATAGCCTATGATGAAGCACAATTAATCATTACTGATTGGTTATAACCTTCACTGGTGGTCCCCACCAAGCGACGCACCGCACTGCTTGCCCTGCTTGCCGCCAGGACTTGAAGCCCAAGGTTTTTGCGGATCTTTTGCGCAGCGCCAGCATCGAGGAGGGCGACAGATCGAAAGAAACAAGTGGTTGGTGAAACGGAAACGTTTAATGGTTGCTTGGTGAAACAAGTTTAATGGTTGGTTGGTGGAACGGAAACAAAAAACTGTTGGTGAAACAATCACCTGAAACAGTTGAAACAATTGGTTAATGGAAACAGTGGTCAATCATCAACAGGTTTCAACTGTTTCATTGGATTTGAAGCAATAAACTGTTGGTGAAACGATTGAAGCAAATCAATCCATCGAAACAATGTTAACCAGAAAAATGAAATCAAGTGCTGGTGAAACAAGAAGTTGATTAAATCAATCAAATCAATCCATTGAAACAGTTGATGGTCCAATGAAAGAAGACATGGATTCCTTGATTAACCATCAAACGAATCCATTTAACCAAATACTGATCAGAGATTGGCAAAAGACATAGTTGATTGATAGCTTCATGGATAAGAAACTGTTCTGAACCTATGATAAACAAATCTCTTACGAAACAGAGAAACAAGATGGATCGCGTTGGATGACTTTTTTTTCACGGGAAGTGACGGAAATTAAGAGCAGAAAGAAGCTCCACGAGAAACCATAACTACCACCTTAGCTTTTAGGCTTTTTGGGATACGAATGATGTACTATAATATAGCCACTAAAGCCGTTAGACTTTTAGCCAGGGATCTAGTTCAGCCACCAAGATACGAGTTGTTATATATTTCATGTGCCTGTATTGGTGTAGGATTGGTTTTTTTGGTGATCACGTAGCACCAAACTAAACAGCAAAGAACTCACAGCGAGTCAACCATCAAAGCTCGCGATCGCGCCCGGTGACGCTCCGGATTGAAGTTCTTGGAAATGGACGGATGTCCTTGGTCGGTTTTTGCTTGTAGGCGGACGTACATACATGCATAAAAATATATATGTATATATATATATAATGAGTGCAAAAAGGGTGAGGCATCCGCCATTGTTGGTTTGCCTCGGTCTTATTTTTTTGTCATTCAGACATAACCCTTGACAGTGTCAGTCTCATCAGTTCTATTCCCATTATATCCCTAATGTTATTCCTGTCATATGTATCTTATATAATTATACCATTTCTATTCCCATTATATCCCATTTATATCTTATATATCCCTCATAACTCCCTTGTTATTCCTGTCCCATGGTTGCAACATCTCCCGCTGCCAGGACTTCCCCGTGGGTCGCGTGTTGTTCAAGCAAGGAGATCCCCCAGGCCATCCGGTTGCATGACCCCCCCAGCAGCTCGGGCCACGTCTCCCAGACCGCTGGACAGGTGCTTGCTATTTGGTGCTCAGCGGCTCCGTGGGTTTGTACTTGGAACATCAGGAGGGGGCGGGGTACCCTGGGCAGTACCCTGGGTGATGTGTTTGTGGAGGAAGTGGTAGGGATTTGGTGGGGATGGGTGATTGTGGCGGTAGGGATTTTGGGGGGTCTGGATGGTCTAGTCATGTCTAGTGGAACTTTTCATCGAAGTACTGGGATGGGATAGAGACGAGTTGTTTTTTGGTGAAGCCCCGAAGCAGTGATATCCACAATTTCATGCCATCTAAACACAGCTTTCGCCGTTGGAAATGGATGCCTACAAAGTGAGCTTCTGAAGGGTTGGTTGTAGCCCTCACCCTAACGAGTGTACTACTGCGTACTCTGTGGTTGATAGTTCTGGGAAAAAAACGAGATGGTATGTGAGTAATAAAGACCAACCCTTGACACCCATTTTGTCCTGAGATCATAATTACACTCCGGCAAACTAACTTGGAAGGGGAAAATCCATTATTTATCCTGGTTTTACCAATAAGAATGGTTATTTTTTTTAGGTCAACCAGGTCAGGAACTGGCAGAGAGTATTCTCAACCAGGTCAGGCTACTAGTGAGTATTGCCATAATGCGATTCATACAGCTCTATTTACCAACCATTACTGGGATTCTCATCCCACTCAGGAAATGGTTGATTAGTAACTTGGCAATAAAATGCAGAAAGAAACTGTACAATCCGAGTTTTGGTAGTTAGGATCGCCGTTCTTACTGCACACATATTACTTGGAATGACCATCAAAAAACAGTCTTAAGTTTACCACTACATACCGTCACCCACAAATTAGCTGCTGAACAGCTATGAAACAACAATTTGAAATTGCAAAGCCAAACGCTGACCAACCATTAACTAAAGATAGCATCAATGAGCCATTACCTACATAATCATTGACAATCCGTCAATGAGCCATGTACCGACCATCATGAAACACCCTTGAAGAATCACGACCTAATCATCGACCGGACATGAACAAACTATATAGTGTATTGATTATCCGTTATTTACCCATGAAGTGGGCATGAATGGACTATCAATCAACCCCTACCTAACAAGCAACGATTTCAGAGACTATTGCCCAACCATTGACTAATCATGAACCAACCATCAACGAACCATCAACTAATCTTGAACCATGAACTAGTCAGAAAGTGACAAAACCATACAAAACCACGAATCATCAACCCTTTTCCAACCATTAGTCATCAATCAACCCTTATCCATCCATTGACCAATGCTCAACCAAGCACCAACCAACCATCAATGAACAGCCTACGTCTCCGCAGTCGGCCGCTGCCCTGCGGAAAGTCGCAAGCCGAAACTCGTGGGGTGGCCCAGGAACCGGTGGTTGCTTAAGCGTGCTTCAGCATTAATGGATGGTTGGCTGGTGGTTGATTGAGTTTACAGGTTCATTGTTACACATGTGTTTGCCAATGGTTAGTCACTGGTTTGCCAACCGTCAGTTGTCACGTGGTTAATGGTGAACTAATGATTGATTGGCCTTAGTGCTTGATTCATGTGTCAGCGGCGATCAACCAACGGTGCCCTGTGAACTGTTGGTTTCTTCATGGTTGATTAACGAAAGTCATACCGCAGCATCCCAAGTGGGCGTTTCTTGAAGTAGGGGTACCCCTAGATCATGTTCAATCATCAAATAATATTTAATATTAGTCATTTGTAGCAATCAACCCGCCATTTTCCTGGGAGTTCCTTACTTTGAGAACCCCTAAAGTCATGAGCCGGTGAAGCCGGTGAATCCACTGGCCCTGGAACCGCCAGACCTGGACCGGAACAGTGGATCTACCCGAGGAATAACCAGTATTGTTGAGGTTGATCCAACTGGTTGGGAGTTTTGCATGGTATCAAGCAATAAGAACCAATAAGGTGGTCAACTATCAATAATGGTCAATATTAAGCATCAATAATGGTGGTCAATATTGCACCAATAAGGGGTTATAACCATCAATAATGGGTATTGGTCAATATTATATAAGCATCAATAATGGTGGTTGATAACCAACAAAACTATAGGGAAAACAATGGTTGATGATGGGGAACCAGGGGTACAGGGTTTTGACGCAAAGCCATATCATTGCTGGATTAATTACCAATTCGGATAAACCAATCTAATATAGTCAAGGATTGGTTGACTTTACATCCAGTCAGATTGGCGGACAACCAGTGGTTGGTCAACCAAGCTGACGCATCAAATAGCGCTTCTGTCCTGTCGCACAAGTGGAGAAACTGCTGATTAAGAAGTCAATTGTTGGTCAATGAACCAACTGTAGGTGTATTGCCATACCGATACGTGTCAGCAAACGACACACACATGTGTATACAAATATATGCTAGCCCCCCCCAAAAAAACCACCTTTGTGCAGACAAAGCAGATGCAGCAAGTGAATTTGTCAAACATATTTTATGCTGGGCAAGCCTAAACTTATTATGCCTGGAACATGTTACTAGTAACAGATATCGGGCTCTTTTAAAGATAAGCATAGTTGAGGTTTAATTTTGTATTTCACCTAGATAATTATGTGACTGACATATTCAAGCAGGAATATGCAGAGTTTAGGCAGGCTGAATTTATTATATCTAGATTATATTTTGATTGCAATTTCTTTTATAGCTCCAGGACCTTTTAGGGAATAGGGTTGTTCAAGGAATGGCATAATTTAGGCTGGCTTAACTTAATATGGTTAAATCTTGTATTTTATGGTAATCTCATTTTGTTATACCTGGATGTGTCTTGTGAATTGCAGATATTGGAAAATCAAAGAAATATAAACAAGTAGATACCCGATATCTATTATGTCTGAATTTCACGAAACATATTTTGTTAATTAATAGTAAAGAAATAGTTCTTAGGGAAAGTCAATTCACTAAATTCATGTGTTATGTCAACTATATATCTTGGAATATTATAGATCAAAAAAATAGCTAGACCTTATTTACTTAATTTAGAATATAATGTTGTAAGCAAATGTGCAATATCATCCCTAGGATACTATTTAAGAGAGTAGGGGCCTGTGGTAGTACACTTTTTGGTGATTTACTTTGCTCCAGGTTTGCCTCAGGGCAAAGGAAGAAAACTAACAACACCCTCGAGAAAACAAAAAAGACCAAGAAACAATTCCAGGTATAGTGTCAGAGTGCCTGGGACATAAGGTTAGTATTGTTGCTGATTTTCTGGAGTTTCTTTTGCATTTCTGTAAAAGTAGCAAAAAACTCGAGGAAACCAATAAAAACAAAAAAACAAATGACTAACCCCATTGAGGAGTGACCAGCTCTAAGACTTGTTCATGGGGTTGGGCATTTTGGATTTTTTGGATTTCCTTCGGTGTTCCAAAAAATCCAAAACTGCAGACCCCATGAGCCAGCCCACCAGCCCAAAGCCTTCAGACATGGGGCCTGCAGTTTTGGATTTTTTGGATTTTTTGGATTTCCTTGGGTTTTCCAAAAAAACTAAAAAAAAACAAAATGACTGACCCCATGGAGGAGTGACCAGCTCTAAGACTTGTTCATGGGGTTGGGCATTTTGGATTTTTTGGATTTTTTGGATTTCCTTGGGTTTTCCAAAAAAACTAAAAAAAAAACAAAATGACTGACCCCATGGAGGAGTGACCAGTTCTAAGACTTGTTCATGGGGTCGGGCATTTTTTTTGTTGTTTTTGTTTTTTGGTTTTATGATAGAATAGTCTTCAACAATCATGATAGGGGGTTCCTTTAAAGTGTTTTTTTAGTTTTTTTAAACAAACATATACATAAAACGCTGTAAATATCAGTATTTTTTATAAAGGGGCGGGTTTTGGGGGGGTACCAAATGTATGTACATAGAGACGTTATGTGTCTACATCGATTTGCATACATCCGTGCACCTTAGACAGATACAGTAGATCGTACACATCTCAATATAGCAATACCCATATGCAGTTCTAGATGTCAGGCTCCAACAGCAGGGACAACATGTGCACTAATTACCCAACAACGATAGGTTCCAAGACAGATATCCGGACACTCCAGAGTAGCTCTCCGGATTTGAGTTGATCGTTTGGAGCGTCACTCCGCATTAGCTCCCAAATGAGCTACGGTTTTTTTTGACAACCTCAGATTAATCTAAAAAGGGAACTAAAAATTGATTGCGTAGGCAGTTCTCATTGGTGAGAAGGAGATGCGTAGGCTTGCGTAGGCATTCTGCGTAGGCAAAGTCGCGTAGGCATCTCGCGTAGGCAACATGATGGTATGCATTTGCAAAAAGGAGCTTTGATTGGTCCCGCGTAGGCGCCGCGTAGGCAACCTTTTCACACCTACCATCCGCGTAGGCAAAACCGCTAGTAAAACTACATCGCGTAGGCACTGCGTAGGCATTTCGCGTTGGTGGCGCTTTTTAAACATCCAAAAAAACCACAGCTCAAATGGGCTTCCCACCATCAACTTTGCCGCACTGCCGCAAGCCGGAATAATTTGGTTAACTGGCGGAACTTTTGAGGTGCCCATATCCTGCAGTAGGATGTAGGAGATTGTTGCAAATCCGGAACAACCCTCAAAATTGGAGATGTAGAATAAGTTATGCAGTGGTTGGTGGTTAGCCTGGATTTGCCGCCTTTATCCTCACATTTTTGCTGGTGATTTCACGTTTAAAGTAGTCACGACGGACCTCGTGCCGGGTCAGACCCTCTTGGGCTGTGCCTATCCGAAGGATGGGTTTTTGTCGACAACCAAGCAATTAACATTGGATGACTAGATAAGACTACCAGTAAATTACCACTAGTCCCAGTAATTAGTTGCTGAATTTGCAGGATTGCCTCCTACTTTTCACCGAAGGAAGTGCCTGTGGGTTATTTGGCCAAAAACTGGTCGCTAAGGTCCAAACAACGGTTGCCGCCACAACGGAGGAGCGGCAGTTCCTGCAGTGGTGGTTTCAGTCGGAATGATGACAACTATTTACTTTGATGGAGAACCTAAATGTTGGTTTCTTAAACTGGGGGTACCCCAGAATGATCCTTGACATGAACCATTTGAAGTAATAAACCAACTATTCTTTGGGTTCCTTTTTCAGAAACAGAACACCAAGCTAGTGGTAACGGAAAAGTCATATTACAATCGTAGGGGTACTATCACATGTTGATTGCGACGTTGATGGTCAGAACATGGTGTACTCATTGTGAAGATTGTTGCAGAGGATCGTTTTGGGACAGCCTCCGTCATGTGCTGACCCGCGCTTCTTTATCACATGTGCATTGTTGTGCCCGTCTAGTTGTTGGTTTTAAACTTTTCCGTAGGTTCACCAGTATTTTGGAATGTTTGGTTGATGGACCATTAATGATGGACTATTCTTGGGATGGCGGAATTAACCAGGAATGAGCTGAATATTTGCGTATTCAGATATGGGTGTTTCACAAAATAGGGGACCCCCAAATCATGCTGTATCGACCATTTATAGTGATAAACCATCCATTTTGCGGGTCTCCTAAGGCTTGGGAAACCACCACGTATATTTTTTAGTTCACCATTATTGTGGTTATAACCCCCATAAAACCCTATTTCTGATACCTTCAAAGGAACCACCTTTCCCGTGCTCTCTCCCCACTCCTTTATGGGTTGATGCTTATCCAACTGTTGTTTCTGATGGTTGGGAGGGAGCGATTTGGAGCCAGGGGTATCCCACTTGATCTCTTTGAAGAGGGAGCGAGCACAGGAGCTAGCAGGAGTGGCCACTAAGCAAATGGTAGTTGATAACTATTCTTAACCATCACTACCAATGTTTCCCGCCATCAATTAATGAGCATCAGCATCACCATTATCATCCATTTTTATGTATTTTTTGTAAAACCATTTTGGTTAGTGATATCATATCAATTGAGTTAATTTGTGATGAAAATAAGGAAAATAAGACAATGCTGTGTTATTGACCTGCACATGCCAAAGCTGTACTACCAAACAAGATAAAGCATCATCAAGTAGTACGCACCTTTATTAAGCATCATCAATCATTATCAACCATGATTAGCCGTTGTCAACCACTTTGTCAACCAGCCTATTAACCATTATCAACAATCATTCATCATGCGGCTGTTTCTCAAAATGGAGGGTACCCCCAGTTATCATGCAGCTAAGGATCCATTTACAGTAATAAACCATCCACAACTTTCGCGTTCCCGGCTCCAAAAACCATCAGATGACTTTGGGAGTATGGCTGTGGGTCAAAACCCTTAGTCCCCCTGGTTCCCCATCATTAACCAGGCTGTTTTCCCTTTAGTTTGTTGGTGAACTTATCCAGCATTATTGGTCGGTTAACTGCTTGGCCCACAGCCATATGGTGATTTTTTGCAATGAATCATATGGTTAATAATGGTCAATAATATTGAATCACCCAAAAGTGATATGATCACCAATAATATTGCTGAGTAGTCAATATTGACCATTATTTATTTTTTGTAGTGAATCACCCAAATATCATGATTACTCAGTGGAGATTAATAATGAATCAGTGGAGATATTGACCATTATGAGTCTTACTGCTTATGAATCAACTGGTTGACCATTGGTTGATTAATGTCTGATACATGTAATTATCAGTCTTACTGCTTCTTCACAGCTTATTGACCATGATTATACCATTGGTTGATTAATATTGACCATATTGAATCACCCAAACGTTGGCAGATCTCCACTGCTTCCACTCCGTTGAAGGCGCTCCAAGAGTATGTTCAGCACCGAACCTGCGGGGCGTCAAACGCTCACGGCCGAGGAGGCACATGGCCATGGTTGGAGTTCCACATATGATAGCGGTTTATGTTGGACTGGTTGGTGGTTGGTGGTTTTAATCATGGTTGATCATGGTTCATCATAGGGGATAATGACCAATAATTAATAATGCTGAAGCAACTATTGGAATGTTATTATAGGGTTTTAAAAGGGTTTTAAACATGGTTAATGATGGTTGATAGATAGGGGATGACAAGCAACAATAGTGGTTAAACAGCAAACTGGATGGTGGTTTGATTGACATTTTTCTATTTTCCCCAGTAGTTATTAACACATGGCTGGTTGGTTGACTAATATTCCTCGTAGGAGTTGAAACCACCAACCAGTAGAGGATGTTATTATTGGGTTTTAAAAGGCTTATAATCATGGTTTGATGGGTTTGAGAAGGTTTTAACGCTGTCATAATCAACAGAATTAAGATTTGACAGGGTTTTATAGGGATCATGATTATGGTTCCTACAGGTTTATAATCTTTAATGGTTTGAAATCATCACAACTTACAATATCGCTAAAACAACTGTATGGTATATAGTGTTTTTTCCAAATAGGGACTCCCCAAAATGGATGGTTCACTACTATGACAATACACTGTTGACATTGGATGATACTGTAGATAAAGTGTTACCATGAATTGTCGACATGTCAACATTGGAGGTACCCCTATTTTGAGAACTCCCGATTTACATACTGTTTATATGTTTGTGTTTTTTTCCATATACCTACTGCTTGTTTTTCTTGCATACTTGTCTTATGTCAGTCTTACTCTTACTTACAAGATACACAGACATGGATTCTGCTTCAACGCCAATGTAATTTCAACAGGATAGGTTCCAATATCTTGCCCGTGCACCCAGTATCGGTCGACAAAGAATGATGAAATTTAACGGAACCTACTGTAACAGCTGTAACATGAATATGATACACATGTGTTTGATTCTTTTTGCAAAAGGCTGAGGAGACTTTTCAAGAACGGTGAACAATGTGAGACAATAGCCAATAACAATCAAGCTACTTAATACTCTCATTAATTGACCATCACTAAGCATCATGAATCATAAGCCATCATTGATTCCTGGTTTAACCGCTTCACCAACATTCATCATGAATCATCATAAATCATGCAACCATCATGAATTGTCCTTCATCGACCATCACATTTTTCATCAACCATCATCCACCATCATCAACCATCATCAACCACCATCAACCACCACCAAACCACCATTAACCATCACTAACCATCATTAGTCACTATTAATCATCATCAACCATCATCAACCATCATTAATCACTGATGGGTCATCAGTCGTTTCACATGGTCCTTTCCCCCCACGGGTCACCCAGAAACTCGTCGCAGGTCACCATGGAAGTGCGCACAGCCGAGGGTCACTGCCATCACGTGGAGGCCAGGGACGACCCGGGCCGTTGCTGGGGGCAACGGGTGGTAGAAACCGTTTGGATTGATGGTGACACCTAAGGCCTTCAATGGCGGCTTTAATGGTACTTAATGGTGGTGAATGATGGTGATGGTGGTTAATATTGATGGTTACTGGTGGTTAATGATGTTCAATGATGGTTGATGATGATTAATAGTGGTTGACGATGGTTGTGATGGTTAGTGATGGTTATTGGTGGTTTGGTGGTTAATGAGGGTTGAGGTTCGTTGGTGATGTTTGTGAATTGTCGTGGATACTGAGACCGATTTATCTTGGGAGTAATTAATGGTCATCCTTATAAGTCAGTTTGTACCAATCCGTGTGTCATAATCGTTCATCATGATTATTCATTAGTCACCATCTCTTAATTGAACATAGGTATGAACATTTTTTGATTAAGTGTTCCTTATCAGTCACTCTATGGTCCCATCAAACAACAAATGCATTTTTTTGCCTAGAATCCAACCAGCCAGTTAATCACGACTCTTAGCAACAAGCCATGAGAGGCAACAGGGATTGTCAGCCGAGGCCTCAGCTTATGGTCGCTGATTGTGTACAATTGCACTGGAGGGTATCATTTCTTGTCTCGTTGATTTCGAATCAATTTGTAAAGATTGTGCATGAAGAATTTGACAAACATGACTGGCCTCAATGTTGAATTTCCATTGCAAATCATTCATCAAATGTGGTAAGCACGCGGGAATCATGCTTTATGACCAACCATATGCAGAATCTGCGAACGACAAAGTCCCATCAACAATGGCAGGAAATGGTGGTGAGTCATGGTCCCAAGGTCCTCCACTGACCAACAGCTGATACCAAGGTTTGGACCATTTCTTTTCAGCCGGACAACGCCTCGAATGAGAATTTGCGTATGTGTTTTTCTTGTAGATGTTCACAATTGAAACAGAATCAAACCCCAAAAGAGCAATTGACAATCATGATTTTCTTTAAGCAGATTGAGTTTCTGTACTAAACTGTTGCTCCCATAGTTTCATAATCCCTTTCCGAACCCTGTTCTACTGTAAAAAGGCATCTCATAACACAACATCAAAGATGTTGAAAAGATGAACCACCTGTGGCTCGAGCAACCAGTGCAGCTGCGGTTTCAAACCACCACCTGAGTGCAGAATTCATGCACCAACAAGCAGACTAGAGCTGCAAAGCCTTCAAAAGCATCTCGCATGTTTTCTGCAGGTGAGGACCATACTTTGCTTCTCCGAAGCGATGGCTCTGCTGTTGCTTGCGGATACAACAGGGATGGCCGATGTGACATTCCACCTTTAGATGAGGGTGTGACATACACCCAGGTTGCCGCAGGCAAAGGTCATACAGTGCTTCTCCGAAGCGATGGCTCTGCTGTTGCTTGTGGATGCAATCGTAATTTCCGATGCGACATTCCACCTTTAGATGACAGTGTGACATACACCCAGGTTGCCGCAGGTATTCGTCATAACGTGCTTCTCCGAAGCGATGGCTTTCCTGTTGCTTGCGGATGCAATGGTTTTGGCCGATGTGACATTCCACCTTTAGATGACGGTGTGACATACACCCAGGTTGCCGCAGGTGGTCGTCATACCGTGCTTCTCCGAAGCGATGGCTTTGCTGTTGCTTGCGGATGCAATGGTTTTGGCCGATGTGACATTCCACCTTTAGATGACGGTGTGACATACACCCAGGTTGCCGCAGGTGGTCGTCATACCGTGCTTCTCCGAAGCGATGGCTTTGCTGTTGCTTGCGGATGCAACAGTGATGGACAATGTGATATTCCACCTTTGGATGACGGTGTGACATACGCCCAGGTTGCCGCAGGCATAGGTCATACCGTGCTTCTCCGAAGCGATGGCTCTGCTGTTGCTTGCGGAGGCAACAGTGATGGCCAATGTGACATTCCACCTTTAGATGACGGTGTGACATACACCCAGGTTGCCGCAGGTATTCATCATAGCGTGCTTCTCCGAAGCGATGGCTCTGCTGTTGCTGGCGGATGGAACGGTCGGGGACAATGTGACATTCCATCCTTGGGATCGTTAGGCGGTCAGTCTTCAACACTTCGATACGTTGCAGGACTACCAGAGCGCATTTTGCAACTTGATTTCCAGCCAGACGGAGATGAAATGATTCTAAGGTGTGTCGGTCTGGACGGGGACGAAGTGGCGCGCTTGAGGATGAGGGCATCTGAGCTGGCAGTGGATGCTCTCGGGCGACTCACCCGCAAGCGGAAGGCTTATTCGGAAGTGTATCGTGTGGTCTTGCCAGACGGACAGCTGTTAGACGCAGTTTGCTCTGCAGATCCATCAATCACCCTCATGACTATGCATTTGGAGCAAAACAAGTCTTGAAAAAAACGCAATTGCTTGATGTTTTTCCAACTTGGTTTGGGAGATGGCGGTTGTAAGAGATGTGTTGGTTCAGCCCATGTTTTCAACAACATGCGGGTCCATTGCTATGGGGATTCCACAAGTCACCATCCCTGTCCCTCAAACCGATTATCTTTGGCAGAAAAACATCAAATTCTGGCGTACATGACGGCCACGAGCTCATCAGGAATCATCGATATTCCCAATGTTTGTTGTTTATAATCCCCTATTGGATAGCTACTATTCACCATTCATAAACCATCATTGAACCAATCATTGCACCAATTGAATCGGGGATCATAAGCTGTAGTTCATCATTGATCCCATGATGGTTTGATGAACCCATCATGTATGGGTTAATGTTGACAATAACACGTAAAGACAAACAAAGATGTGTAGAATCATCAGTCCAGCAGGGCAATACTGGCAGGATTAGATCCAGGGTTTGCAATGAAGATCATCCAGAGATGGAACACCAAGTAGGCAAAGTTGACAGCATTCTTTTCAAATCAGGTTCCCGTTATTGCTGTTTCGGATCGGGTTGGATGTTTATCAGACGTACATAGCATCATGTATCATCACACAGCTTGTGAGCATTCTTTTCCGACCACATTTAGTACTGAGTATCCAACATATGATAAAGGTAATAATCACTCATTGTTTCTTCACCATTCTCATTTTCAGCGGCATGGGCGAGTACTCAGTGATTGATACTGGCTAACCTGGATGAAACATGATGAAATCGCAATCTTTGCCGTTCATTCCGATATAAATCAGCCATGAATGAGCCGTGCAATTTAGCTGGAGATTGCTTGTTTTGATAGGTAAGCCAGTAAGCCAGCTATTTCTATGTTTGTTTTAGCTTCCAAGCACGCCTTAGCCTGCCGTTTTCCAGGCGATGAACCTGGGGAGCCTGTCAGATACCCTGGGTCCCGGGTGGCTTGGCATCCGCGAGCGGAACTCAGAGATTTATGGACGACAACATCAGAATTGGAGCGGTTTTGATAGGTTTTTTCTAGGATTGTAGGAGGTTCTAGTAGGGTCGTTTTTTTTGTATTTTTATCTAGTTTTAGAAGGTGCTCTAGAGGTTTTTAAGATTTTATAGGAGTTTTAAGCATCGTTTTCAAGATTTTATAAGGCTTTTAAGGGGGTACAATCAACAATAATCGGGCTTTATAAGGTCTACAAGGGTCATAACCGTTAAAATGACCAACAGTAATGGCTAAACAACTACTAGTTGGTGGTTTGATTGACATCTTTTGTGTTCCCCAACATTTGGGATGGTTGGTTGATTGACTAATATCTTTCACAGGGGTTGACCATATACCATGGTATTGTCCATACGAGTCAACACTTCGTATATATTGGTTATTTTTCAATGGTTCATACATGTCAACATATTTAATCATATTGATATAATGTGGCATTATATTTTTCAGTATATACATGATACAGTGTTGATGGCATACAACAATAAACACACATGCTTCCATAGATGACGTAGAGCGTTTATGTAGGTATTGATGGATTCAGTCATTATACTGGAAAAATCTATCTATCTATCTATCTATCTATCTATCTATCTATATATATATATATATATTACTGTACCCAGTTTTATTTTTACGTATCGACATTGCATGAATACGTATGCAGGGCTGTTCGCATGAACCTCAAATGTCCCCCAGCCATGGGCCGAGGGCCTGGGCACTGCTGCAAGCCGCCAGTTCCTGGTGGACCGCAAGCGGTTGGCAGAAGCTGCCCATGGTTGATGGGAAAATATCGACGATTCGCTCCCCATGTAGCGCTGGCGTAGGCTATGATTATCCCATTGACAAGTTTGACCATGGTTTATCATGGTTATTGTTGGTTTCTGATTAGTATCTACCTGTTGGTTTCATCTATTTTCATTACTTTAGGGGGGTTACACTAATCAGAAACCAACATTATTGTTGGTTTAATCGTGTGGCTATTGTTGGTTTGTATCACCTTTTTGTCACGAAGCAGTTGCAACCATTGACCATTGGTGATGACTGATATTGACCCACGATTAGCTGGAAGGCTTGGGGCTGTACACTCTGGTTAACTAACCTAAGCTGGAACTGGAAATCCACCATGTACGTTTATTTACTATTACATATACGTGCTGCATTGGTTTATATCATTTGTATGTTAATCATATTGGTTTTATGAGAATCTTAAGCAATGTATGCTTACTAAAACTAAAATTGATATTTAATAGCAGCTGTAACTATGTAATTCATCTTGAAAACATAGTTCTTACACGTATTACAAACTATTTTTCAGTATTGACAAGTTTTTACGATTCATTAATGGTTCTAAAGCCAATATGCCCCCAATAAAACCGCGTAGCATCTTCTAACGCTTCGTTTAGCTCGGTCAACGGGACCGGCATCAGGAAACTCTTCGGTGAGCTCTGTTTTCGCAGCGAAGGCAGCGCTGGCGGTGCTGGCGTTTTCTTGTGGGGTTGGGCCAGCAATTGTGGAAGTAGGTGCAACTTTTAGGGTTTGCTAAGGGTTATAACCATTAAGAATGGTTGGTAATTAATAGGGATAAAAGGGGGTTTATAGCTGGTTACATCAATGTTTTAAGTGGTTCCCATGGTTAAGCTGGTTGTTAACTATTGAGAATTGATAAGCAACATTATCGAGCAGTAGCGCGGGGAATGAACAGTGATCACCACAGATTGGATTCTGTTATCATTTGTTTACGATTATTATTAGATCACAACGTTATGATTTTCTTGCTCCAATATTATGGTGATTTGAATGATTTGATCACAGATCACAACGTCCCAAATTTGCAACCTCCCAAACGATCACTGAATTGGCATGGCTGGCCCTTAGTGTGCGGCTTTTTTACACATTTTACAGCTACGTCCGTAGGTAAGATTCGTTACATGTGGCTGTGAATTTGCAAGAGCTTGTGATATGATGGTGAGGATAATGGTGACAAGCTGAAGGAAACCAACTGCGACCGTGTGGGATGGGAGCATTTACTGTATGTTTCGCATGTTTATGTATATAATGTTCCTTTCTTGACTATGTACATAACATCACACCTGAGATCTATGATACTGCTCTGTTACACGAACATGTTGTTATTGTTGAGAGCAAATGCTTGGTGGTGATCTCAGCTGCTCAACACAGTTAACGACCTTTGGCATCCGAAACGGTAGTTCCACACAGCACATGCATGTGTTTCCCTATTTCAAGCTATCTGGGCAAATGTTGATTGTACACAATGCATCAATGTGCACTTACTTTAAAACTAGTAATGCGTTTTAATATCTTTAGCATGAAATTTGGATGGCAAGGTCTTCACAAATCAGCGGTTTTGCTGCTAGTGATATACTTTATTGGGAAGCTACCTCTCCAACCGACATTCTGATCTCGAAACATGTGGCTTCTATTTCTCGCTCCGCTAGTAGTTGCTGGTGGTTTGTATGATAGTTCTACTCCGTCCAACTCACCTGGAAGTTGAACCATCACCAGTTTTGAGAGGCAAACCAGCTATAAATGGTGGAATTTCCACTTCTGGGTTAATTTGCCAGATAGTGGGTTTTCAGGCGCGAGCAATATCACCGTAGACGTTCGCAACGGGCAGGTGGTACCTACTCGCCATGGTTGTCGTTGGGATTGTCCCGACCAGCTCAAGAAGCAACACAACTCGGTCGAAAAAAGTAGCCGTTGTTTGGGATGTAAGATCGTCAGCATCATTCATGCTTACTTTATTATGGTTATCATGGCTATATGATGGTTAATTGTAACATGGTTGAACAATATGATGGTTCGAATAAAATCATGGATCAAATTGGTTGAATCATGATGATTCACTCATTTTGGTTGGAAAAAAGTGTGGTCGTTATATGCCTCCCAAGTGTGTTTCTGTCGCTGCTAATAGTGACTATGTGATTTTTCATGATATTGACCGCCATCATCCTCCATGGATTTGTATTCCGAGAATTCACTTTATCGCAGTATTCCAGATGCACATCCATACAGATTGTTGCAATATCAGTTGGGTTATTGTTTGTGCTGACGTCTGCTGATCATCGTCGGTTATCACTACTTTCATTATGAGAGAATAGTGGTCATCACCAGAGATGGTTAACAGCAAACAAAACTGGTTTTGATTGTCTCTGGAATCAACCAGCATATTGTTTTGATCCCTGGTTATTGCTGTAATCAACTGGCTGCCCTCCGTTGGTTTGGATCCTTTGGGACATCATATTGAGACCAATACCAAGGATCAACAACCAGGGAATCAACTCACCAGCAATCACCAGCCGCTCCCTGCCACCCTTTCATCCAGGCAAAGACCCCCGGCGGCCCCTGAGCGCGAAGCCTCTCGAAGAAGCTTCAGGGAGGCCGTGGTATGTAAACGAATTGCGCTACCCCAAAGTAGCCTCAAATAGTAGGATTTTGGATTATACAAAATTCACCATCGTTGATTATCCACTATTCCGTTTTTCTTGTCCATGGTTGATCATCTTGCAATTATTTATTATCAATCATCATTAACCGCAACCATCATTTATCACTATTAACAGACTATCCACCATGAATCATCATCAACATTCATCAATTGTCATTTACAATCATTTACGCCAGCCCTGGATTCATTGCCCCCTGGTTGATTAATAGGGGTATCCCCCAGAAGCCTTGATTTCCCATGAAAAGGTGCCCCATCAACCATCATTCATCATTGATAAGGTAATTAGTGATTTCCTATGGTGCTTATTAACCAAGGGTCATCACCATGAATTAACCATCATTCATCCCCCATCAGGAATCATCATCAACATTCATCATATTCATCATTTATCATCAATCATCATCAGTCATTCATTCTCAATCATTATTAACCATCATTCATCATGGATGAGTCATTTGTCATCATTAATCACCCATCATAAACCATTGATGTGTCGCTAGTCGTGATCGATGGGTCATCGACCTATCCAACTCGCATTCGCCATCACCGCGGCTGAGGTGCCTGGAGGACAGTGCTGCGTTCGTTGGACCAAACGTTGCCAGGTTTCAAGGATGGTGCTGTTGTTTTTTGTTTGTTGTTTCCATTGGTAATAGCAAAGTAAATGATACATATTGGTTTCCATTGGATTTATAGTGAAACAACTGTTTTTTTGTTGTTTCCATTGGTGGATTTATAATGACTGTGGATATCTATTGACCATTGATGGATTTATAATTGTTGTTCCTTTGGTGGATTTATAATGATTCATTGTGATAAATGAATGACTGTGAATATAGCAAAGTAAGCATGCATAGAAAATGAAATGGGATGGCGACTGTAAGTCAATTGCTACACGTGACTTTAATGCTACTATCCCAGGTAAAAAGCATGATGAACTTAGTAACTAATAACACAGTTAGCACATGTAAATGCATGAAAGCTGTACAGTCAAGTAGTTGTCAACGCAATTTACATTCTGCAAATAATGTTGACATTCTTATGTGTTTGCATTCAAGTAGTTAAGATATTAACATGAGTGATCAGTGATGATTAATGGATGGTGAACATTAGTTGCTCGTGCTCATTTTTCTTAAGGAATGCAATTGATGATGATTGACAACTCATCATGAGGAAAAAGTCGTAACCAATGATGATTTGCCTGGATTTGTAGATTGTTTCTTGGAATCATGAGTAAAACAGTAAAACCCACAACTGATTGCTGCTCACTAATGGCGATGATCAGTAGCACCAATGAACATCACTAGGAAACAGCAAGCGATAAAGGACGGATGCTTCCCGCGTCCAACCATAGCTTTGGGGTTCCCTGAGAAACACCCATGTAGAAACCACCACAGCCCAGGCTTCGCAGTCACCACAGTCAGCCGTTCACCAGGAAACCCGTTGCGTGGTCTTTCGCAGGGATGTCTTCATCAAAGTATGGATGCTCAGCCGCTGGGGTCATGGGACCCCAAATGATCCCCATGTCATGGAGGGTGCAGGTACTTGCTCAGTCCTTTCCCCGAACTTTGGGGGAAACAAACTGAGCCCTGCAATCATTGCTTCACGCTATCATTCTGACTTTTCCCTTGGTTCCTTGATCCAAGAAGTCATAGAGGAATGCTGAACCACTGTACCACTCAGCTGGAGATACCACGACCATAGGTTTTTTGATGTTTTGTTTTGCTTCCCAGCTTCGAGAAGGTCGGAACCCACAACAGACAATAAGCATCAATAAGCCAAGACAGCAATAGCAATGTCGGAAGAGCCCTGATGAGTAGATTCCATAAAGGCAATTTGATAACAGAAGGATCAATTAAAGATTCCAGAATTTCAAGTTGATTTTTCCAATTGTGTCCAAGTACATGTGCCCGGAAGCTCGCTAAAGCTCTTGGGGGCAGGCGATGAAGGAGGAACATAAACGCTGCGATGAGGAGAGGGCTGCTGTTGATTCTCATGACGCTTGTGGTGCTCGTTATCAGCATTCCTATGTTTTCGGAGCAGTTTTGATCCATTTAAGGCTTGCATCACTCATCATTACTTAACATATATTCCCTAGTATGTTGTTAGTGACCATACCATCCTCTTTGATTGATGTTGTTCTATTGGTATCTTCTATTGGTACTTCCATTGGTATCTATTGGTTGTGTGTATTGGTGAGCTGTTGGTAACCACAGGTAAGCCATTTGCACGTAGGTCGCCTTGGGCGGTTCGTTTGACCTAAAGGATTGATTTGCCGCAACAGCTGTTGGGATGCTGCTTGACCAGCCCAGCTTGCTTTCCTGCTCTGGTTGATGGCTGCAGTGCAGGGTGCCCGCACAGATCGAAGGGAAGATGTGATTCCTAGGATTGGATAGGATTGGTTGATCTTAGGAGGTGATTCTAACTGGTATTTATCTGGATGTAAGTATGACATCGCAAGACCTTGCATCTCGATTCTAAAACCTAAGCCGTCCGCTGTGGCCGGGTTGTACAATGTGGTTCCGAACCCCGCAACCCCTTGAGTACGCTGTATGTGGGTTCACTGTCGGCACCTTCCCACTTGGCACTGTGGTTGTCCAGATAGTGAGTGTTGAGCTAGGTTTTTGACCAGAACAATTGGTTGCTTGGTTGGTTAGTTACTGTCGGTTGACGTTGTTGCTGTTGCACTTGATTCCTGTTGGTTTGCCTTTGCCACTGTTGGTTGCATGTTGCTGTCCTCACCGTGTTGTGCTTTTGCAATTGCTTCTGTTGATGGATTTCCTTTCACAATTGCTTCTAGCAGTTACCTTTTTTCATTGTTTCTGATTGTTGATTGTTGGTTTTTTGATAATGTCCTTTGCTGTGCCTGTTGATCACTGTTGGTTCTTCTTCTGCTTCAAGCATGGCACTGGTTTCATTGGCGGTCCCCGAAAACCCGCCCCAGGAGCGAATGGCGTTTCTAGAGACTCATTTGCCAGGAATGCGAGAGGTGCCGTTCAGAGTTTTCGTTTCGAAAGCTAGGTCAGAACCAGTGGTTAACTAGCTGGTTAATAGTGGTTAATAGTGGCTTTTGATGATTGATAAGCCATAGCTCATGGTTAATTAGCTGGTCAATAGTGGTTGATAGTGGTTTTAATTCTGAACAGCTGATTAATAAGCCAATTGGTCAACTAGCTGGTTAATGATTGACAATAGGTGAGCTGACCAAGTATATAGGTTACATATTAGTGCGCGTTCTATCGAAGACAACTTAATCATACAAGTTGCATACATCATGTAATTTGTGATGCTGCAGGTTTGTTGTTGGAGATGGCAGAACCTGTGTCTTGTGTAGTGCTTCTTCACAATGTATCGTCAGTTCTACCATTCGCTTGGGCCCTTTCAGGCTCTCTCCTCGAGCGAGAGGGTGTCGCCCAAAGGAAAGGCCGCTCCGGGAGGAGGAGCAACTGCATTATAGCAGGTCCATAGGGGAATAACAAGCCAGGCCATAAGAGTCTGTTTGGGTCTGTACATCTGTGACCATTTACGCGCACGTATACACACTATATAGCTACATATGTACACATATCGATGCGTACAGATTTGTTTACCGTTATGTTTGTATAGTAAATGGATGGACGCAGATGCATATACTGCATGTCTACATGTACCAATATAACCCACAAGTATTCATGTATGATATGAATACATATGTTGAATTTAAACATTTGTATATTTGTTGTTCATTAGTGCACATGTATTGATATTTGTCGGAATATGTTTGCATATGTATACATATAAAGTTTAACAACAAAACATTTGTGTACATAAATACATACATACATATTTGTATACATACGCATGTATCTTCGTTTGCCAGCGGGTTCACCAACATTCGAATATGAGCCGTTGATACTTGATAAAGTTGACCCCTCCAGACATGGCCGATGGTGATTGCTGTCGCCACCTGTAGGGTTCACCTTTTGAGGGATCACCTTCAAGAATTCCAGGCAGTCTGAGGATCAAACATCACTTGTGAGGAGGGGGTGCTGTGAACATTGGAATACTGCAGACATTTGGGACCATAAATGATGTACACCTCTAGCTGGTTGGTTATGTTGGTTGCCCTGTTGAGAATGATCATCGTTGGTGGGTTAGTAGGTACCATCTGGTACCACCATTTATGTAGATACGGTTGCTTGATCAAAAAGGCCCAGGTTGATTGGTTCATGGTTTGCGGATATCATCCAACAGTCATCATCTTTTGAAATGGCCTGCACTCCGGCAATCTAGCAGTTCGCAATGGAAAGTCACCATGCTTTAAAGGGAATCCTTTGCAAACAATTGGTGGATTTTCCAGCCAGTGAACGGTTAGATTACCAGATGGTGCATGGGTGTTTCTTCAAATAGGGGACCCCCAAACCCCAAATCATCCAATATTAGTCTTTATTGGCAATGAATTATATATTGTTGGTTTCAAATGGCTTGAAGAACCATCCATTATCCATTTATATACAGTTTCAAAGTTTGATAGCGCTTTTAAAACCTTATAAAACCCTACAAAACTGCCTATGATTAGCCATGATTAACCTTGTGAAACGATCAGCTTGGAATCTTTAGCGGCTCGCCCCTGGAGATCAGTGCTGAGTGCACCAGTGACCAGCTGGCCGACCGCAAGCGGCCGACGGGCTGATGCGATACGAGTTGGCTTGGCTGGCAGGAAACATCAAGGTTTAGACCTTGGACCATAGTGAAATTGTTTCAATATATCATTAATTAACAGTCATGGTGAATCTTGACCAAAACGAAATATTGTCATTAATGAATATTGATATTAATGGTTAATATTAACATTGACCTGTCAACAATTATCATCATGAAATGATGTGTAGACAATATCATGAATATCAATGGTGAATATTAACACACCGATGGTATTTGAATTTAATATAAATGTCTAATAATGGTATTGTTGACCATAGACCTTAGTGTTTAACACTAATATTGCATATAAATTCAAAACACCAATGGTATCATCCGAAGTTTTTCCTGATATGTGCATTAACCAATAAATAAATGAAATAGACTTTATCTAACAACCTACACATTAGATAAAAGCCTTTTTTTGAGGCCAGCATTCCCGAACTGAAACAGTTGAATTCCGAAAGATTTGCCACATGTCGGTGCTGCAGGCGACGATCTCCTTCAAGCAGGCAACATCTCCGGTGATGCTCATTGATCAACCCAGCGATTGATTCTTGATGGTCGAGAATCTGTTACAAGGTGGGCCCCCAAGCACTTATAAGTTGGTTTATAAGTGACTTAATTTGGGTTAACTACCAGTTAAAGGGATTATAAGCCAACTTATCACTACTGGGGGGCCTTGTACAAATCAATGGGCTCTTGAACAATGTTTTGCTTGGATTTCTTGCGGATCACAATTTTCATTCACTGGATTCCGAAGTTATTCTACCAGCAACGGAAGATCATTCCTGTAGGAATTCAATCACCGGACGTTGAGCACGATTTCGCGTCCCACCAACCAACCAACCAACCAACCAACCAGTCGCCACGCCACATCCCCGCTTCAATGGCGAGGCGGTCTACTGCAAGGGCCATGTGTTCTTGAAGCAGAATGAACCTGCTGAGGAGCACTGCGGATTTCACATGTTTCTTTGCTTCAAACAGTGGTCAATCATCATCATCATCATCATCATCATCATCATCATCATCATCATCATCATCAT
>VSDK01010946.1:30000-36751 GCA_009767595.1 Symbiodinium kawagutii | reverse complement strand
CATCATCATCATCATCATCATCATCATCATCATCATCATCATCATCATCATCATCATCATCATCATCATCATCATCATCATCGTCATCATCGTCATCATCATCATCATCATCATCATCATCATCATCATCATCATCATCATCGTCATCGTCGTCGTCGTCGTCGTCGTCATCATCATCATCATCATCATCGTCATCATCGTCATCATCATTTGCTTGAAGTGCTACGCCCATGACACGCGACTACCCATGCTCAGAAAAGTCAAACAGTGGCTGGAAGAGATTACTTGCGTTCCAAGGTTGCTTGTATTCATTCACAAGCTGTTTCTTAGGGTACTGAAGCATAGATTAATAATTTCAGAGAAAGAACATATGAATAAGATGAAAGAGGTATTGAGCAATTTTTGAGCGGATATATGGAGGGCAATTTCTTCCACACTGGGCGAATCTTTCAAGGTCAAAGCGTGCATCCACATGCATAGATTTGAGTCCTGATCATCAAATCAACATCACTGACCATCAACCAGTATTCAATCATTCATTGACTATTAATGAGCTATTCATAACATAATGAACCAGAAAGTAGCCAGCAATTCACCACAAATTCACTATGAAGCAGCCATTCATCAACTATTATATATTTAGAAACTAGGATTGACGATAGAAGAACCACCAACAGGTGACTTTCCTTTCCGGTTTAACCTCTCAGGGAGGGCCATGGCGACCACCACCACCACCGCGGGATTCATTCTGGATATGACCATGATTTGCAGACATGCAGGGAGTATCCAGGCGTTTTTCGCTTATGATGGTAACTATCAATGGAGGATGTGCCGTACACTTACAATCTGATTGAGGGACAAAACAAGCGTGTTGTCCGTTCACCGTTAGTTGTCAGTGAATCATGATACAGCCATCAATCATTGTCAATGACCTAGCTCCCCCCATGAATAAGACAAAGGTTGGGTAACGCTGATCAAACCATACCACCAGCTGCAACCATGTGGGCAACCACCATGGATTTTTGGGAGCATGGATGTTTGGGGTGAGCCTTTGGGGCTGTGTCAGGACATCACCTACATCGTGGTGAAGGCTCAAATCTCAAAGGGCCAACAGCGGCCCAGATATCTCAGAGCTGGTCTCATTGATCTAATCTGCGATCAACCAGCCATTACGGCTGGATCGTATTCCAAATTACAAAGGGCTGAACGTAACTATGATGAGTTTAACCATTTCAAATGGATGTATATAAATGATACAACCCACAACGATGGTAGTGACTAAGAATAGTTTCTAAGCAGGCACTAAGTGGGATGATCATGCAAGGAGTTTGTTCATTGCTGTCATGATGCACAGGACACATGTCAAATGTGATGTTTGAACTATGATCAGTCCATCATGATCTCTACCATCATCAACACTTGGTCTCGCCTCTGGTGAATGTTCAACCGAGTCAGTTTCAGCCATCAGGAAGTGTCATCCAACAGCCACCATCAACAGCCATCATCAACAGCCACCGTCATCAACAGCCATCATCCAACAGCCATCATCAACATCCACCACCGTCAACTTCCATCATCACTTGGTAGTTTCTGCAAACAGGGAGCCCCAAAGCTATGCTTGGTTTATGAATCATAATTGATTACTATAAAGGATCATAAGTGGCGGTATCATGGCTTGAGACCCCATATAATACACTTCTTCAACCATCATTGTCAGTTCTTATCCCCTATGACTAACCACTATAAACCATTATTCACCATGATCCATGGTTAGTAGCCCCTATCAACCCCTATCAACCACTATTTAACCCCTACATTAATCCCTATCAACCATTGTTAGATAGTGGATTAATATAGGTTTTAAACCATTATCAACCATTATTCTTAATAATGGTTAAGCATTGTTAAATAACAATTATTAACCATTATTAAGAATTATTAACCATTATCAACAATTCTTAACCATCACCAATCATTACCACGAACCCCTATTAACCATCATCAACCGCTCAACTTCCAGCAGCTCCACCAGCAGCTCCACCAGCTCCGCAGGGCCATGTGGAGTTCTCCCGTTTGGAGCCCATGGCGCCGCCCCGGTCCATCCTGGGGCCCATGGGTCGACCAGGTGCGCTGCGGCGATGGCGGAGTTCATGCTGGGAGGTCTAAGGTATGGCCCGGAATGATAAGGGATACTGACCAATAATTAGGGATAATTAGGGACCCTAATTATGTGTTGGTTATTATTGTTGGGTCAAGCAGTTAACCAACCAATAATTAGGGATCAACCAACTAATGGTGGATAATAACCAACAATAATAAGGGAAACAATGGTTAAGGATGCGGGAACCAAGGGATACCAAGGGTACAGGGTTTTGACCCATAGCCAAAAGATAGAGGGGAGGTAAGGGAGAAGAATCGGGATAAGATGATAAGTGATAAGTCCATGATCCGAACCTGGTGCTGAGAAGTGATGAGAATTGTTAATTAAGTTCTTTGAATGATTTTGATCATTGAAGAGTTAAACGGTGTAGAACAACACAATTATCAAACATATTGCAAAGTCATGTCGAGGTGATTATTGGTTACGACTATTGAACCTCATGGTCACTGGTCAACTGTAGGGATCCATGATCAACATAGGGGTGGTTCAACCACCAACCACAGCCTCGTTACGTGCACTTGGGATAAATAAACGCTGATGTCGTAATTTAATGGCTGGGGGTATCCCCAAATCATCTTGTTCTCCATCATTTTGAGTAACAGACCCTTCATTTTGGGGAGGGGTAGCCCATCTTAAGGAACCCCCAGCCATGCTTGGAGTCCCACAGCTTGTCATTGCTCGCCATCTCACCATCCTGCCATTTACCACGATTGTTTCTGCAGCTTCGCCAGCGACGCTTCCTGCAGGTCGCAACGGTAGGTCGCGCCTTACACAACTGCACTATGGTATACCGGTAGCAAACGGAGCATGAACACCATAGCAAACAGAGCAAAGAGAAAGTTGTTAGCACGGCTGACTACTCAGCATCACTTGTCGCGAAAATTTGGCGAATGTCTCAACAACTTGGGTTGATCATTATGAATAGGGATTGTACTTGCGGGTTTGAATGGGAGGATTCTGATTCATTGTTTTGAAACTCAACCTTAAAAGATCAGCAGTACTGGTCGTGAGCACATGGTCGTTATTGCTAGTTAGTAATTTTTGCAGGTTTGCGGCTATCATTAACCATCAGCAACCAGCGTTAACACAAGCCTTCAGATCATTTCACACCATCATTAAGCATCACTATCCATTTCTAAACATCGGTATCTGTCAGTAACCATCATCAAGCATCAGTAATCATCGTTTAGCATCGGTGACTATCATAAAAGACCATGCAGCAACATTAGGCATCAGCAAATCAGCCATGAATCACAATCATGAATCATCAATCATCATTAGCCACCATTAACCAGCTGATTATCCACACGTTCGCTGGCCACCATGCCGTCCGTTGCGAAACGCAGAGTGGCTTGGAGCATGTGGGCCGCCTCATGGTGCGGGCGTAAGTGACAGCTACTGCATGTGTGTATATGGATTTATATATGAATAAATCATTTGTTTGTCTAGAGAAGTTTGTATGATTTTATGTGTGTATGTGTAAATGTATATATTTGTATGTGTATATGTACATGTGTATATATTCATACATTCGCTATACGTATACCTAGCCATGGATTTTGGGACCCCGCAGTCAGAGCCAGGAAACAATATCTCGCGCAATAGCAAGCTCATGGCTGCCAACGATTGGATCGATACAAATTCACCAGCTGATTTGCAGGAAAAATGCCTGGAACCACCTATGAATGCCGGTATATAAACCATTTTCCTGCATATTTTCCTGTAGAGTAACCAACTCCTTTGATACAATAGCAAGAACAACAATGAGGTCTAATGACGGGAACAGTTTGTTAACAACAATTTTGGATATGGGTGTTTTCTCAAAATAGGAGTACCGTGAGTTATCATCCACTTTATCAACCATTCAGAGTGATAAACCAATCATTTTTTTGGACCCATTTTGAGAAATATCCACGTGATACCAGTCACACTGTTTCTTTCAAAGACACCACCCAGCCGCAAAAGGGGCAACAACACCAATCCTTCCACTTGCTCTACCTCTCGATCCCAGGAGCGTAAGGATGGTTACCTATTACATAGTCATTTGGAAGGGTAATAACAAGTACACACTCTTCATTGCTGAGACTTGGGTTTTAGTTTTTATGTACCTTGATAGGAGTATCCATCCAATGCTTTTATTGCTACCAAATCTGGGGTTGCGTAACCTTTTTTTGCGCGACAAAACTTGTGTACATTGCTATGGTTCAACGTTTTGACCAGCAACAACACGGGATAAGAGCCAAAAATCATAGGGAAAACACAGATTAATGATGATACACCACGGGATGTGAAAATATTTGTAATTGTACATGTGACTCAGCGCACCATCACTAACATTAACCACTACCAAGAATCCCACCTCGAGATGCATGGCCACCACCCCCTAAAAGTAGTTTGGTGATCAGTTCGCATGGCCTTGTTTTGGTATTTTCTGTAAAGCGCAAGGCAGATCTACTGCTATCCTAAGCTGTATCATGGTACAGTCCCTCAAAGATCTTTCCCGTGCACTGAATGATGGTGAATGTCAATATGGGTAGATTGGCCGATGTTTGTCTGGGCCGCATGTATGCACACAAGCAAATGTGTGTAGGTTCTGGAACCAATGATATCATGCGAACCCGAACAAGGCAAATATTCCTAATGGCACTGGAGTTTCGCTTTGGATATTAATTCAGAGACACACATATTTTGAACGCAAAGAACATGCATTTGAAAATCCAATCATTAATAACTTTTGTTCTATTATATTTGCATATATGTATACACATTCACATGTCTACTACATACATATATAAGAGCAATTATACATTGGTCATTGACAACCATGAGAACAGTCCTCCATGGGCTTTGTAAAGTGTCGTATCCAACCATTGCTTGTTTGGATCATATACCTTCTGATCAGCCAGTGCTGATAGTGTTCACCATCAAATGCCAATTCACTAGTGTCATGAACAAATACATATATATATATATATATATACGTTTATATATTTACATATTCACATATTCACAACATATGTACACATGTTGTTTGACTAATGCATAAATGGACACAAACATGTATATACATGTCTATATGCACATGTTGTTATGTGTAATATATATATATATATATGTATTTCTGTATATGCAAACCCATATGAGTGATTCAATTTGGAATACTTCCCGCAGCCAATGCTGCAGGACCAACGTTTGTGTTCCAGCTCAGGTGGTGATTTTCGATGTTGGGGGCGTGGTGGCAGAATCTCCAATCGTAGCCATCAGGTGGGTGTGGCACCTCTGCTGGTGATGGAGGTTGCCGACGGCTCATGATTATGGTGGGTGATGGATGATGCTGGTTATGGGTGATGATGGTTGCTGATTGACGGTTGGTGGTGGTCGATGCTGGTTGATGAATGTTGATGATGGTTGGCGGTTGGTTGAACTTCTTATCATCGGTCACCGAACCACCAGAGTCTTGGGAGATTATTGTTTGGAGCTGATGAACTGCAAAACAGTCTGTCGAAGATTAGTTTGTTGATGGTTTGCGGTTGATACATCAAGCAAAAACATACAGCAAAAGATGAAAGAAAGGACTCTTGTTGGCGTCTCTTGGGGGAGGTGGATAGATAGTACCCCCTGACTGTCTTACATTCCCAAGTCAACAGTTGTAACACTGGACTTTCAATGGAAGGCAAGGCTTTTCATTGGTTAATGAAATATCTGACACAGTGTCTGAACTATTGGTTTCATGCAGTTTGTCTTGACATGTCTCCACAGAAATAGTTACCCTCGTTGCAAACTTGCACGCACACCAACCTTGGGAACTTTGATCCGCTTCGCAGAAGCGGTGCAGCTGGGGACCCTTGGGATGTGGTGCACCAGGTCCCCAGTGACTTGGGCAGTGACGGGGTTTGTTTCCCTGGCATTTCTGCAGGTCGTTGTTCTGGTCGGCTGGTTGGTTGGTAGGTCCATCGAAACGACGCAGATGCTTAGTGCTTGCTGCTTTCAGGGCTATCCCTTGCTGATGCAGCATGGTTGGTGATGCTGAGAATTTTCTACACGTTGAAGGAGCATATGAAGCCCGACAAAGGCGCTAAACATAACTGGAAAGCTGCTTACTGCTGGTGAAACCCAACAAATGTACCGGGATGAAGAATCGATTCAGAGTTCTATGCTTTTTTGCACAGGATCTGGGTGATTATCCAGTACTAGCCATTTAGAATCCTTGTTGAGGAACATTGCTAACCATAATTCAGAATTTCTAACATGGTACTGATAGCTAATCATGTTTGATGCTGGTTCTTAGCCAATGAATAATTGTTTTGCCATTACATACATTATTTTACATGGCCTGTAATGTCTGTATGTACAGATACAGTATACACACATAATTTGAAAACATGAATATCGTATGTATATTTATTTATATATATATACATGCATATCGTTACACACTGCCTATGACATTTCAACCAATGTCAATCATTGGATGCGCAGTTTTCAAGCCATAGGGGAACCCCCCCTATGATTCCCTTGGCTAGTCTATTTTAGATGATCAGCAACAATAGTTACTATCAACCATCAACAATTACTGTTCTCGCTATTATT
>VSDK01010946.1:0-25000 GCA_009767595.1 Symbiodinium kawagutii | reverse complement strand
ATCCCTATAGTGATGTTCGCCTACCAGAAGCCATGATGAATCATCACTCATGATCAAGCATTCTCATGCATCGTCAGGAATTATCATGAGATATTAGCCATTGCGACTAGATTGTTCAGCATAGCCGTTGACTAAGCATCATGAAGCTAAATCATGGATGGTCATTGCAACATCAAGCACCATAAGCCATTGCAATTCATAAATGCAATGATTGATCATAGGTTCTTACCATCTTGCCTTTGCAACCACGGCGCCCTGCGGTGCCAGGCAGCGCTAAAGGAATGTCGGCGGGTCCCAGGTATGTCATGTCGCACCAGGGATGGGTCAAGTGATGAGCGAAACGACTGGTGGTTGATGATCATTCCAGCTATTGATAATTAGTTGGTTGATGACAACTATTACTATAATGGTAACTAGTTCTCATTAAGGTTGATGATAATGATTAGTTAACTGGTGGTTGATCATCATATTATCAAGTTAACTACTGGTATTGATACAATACTAGGGATGATCGACAATCATTTGGCTATATTAAAGAACCTGATTAGTATACAGTAAGTATATGTCACAACTGGTGGTTGATAGCGGAACAACTGGTGGTTGACAATAGTTACAGTAATTATGTCAATTTGTGAACCTAGTTATGTTCTATTGATTAGCCTGATGATTCATAACGGTTAATTGACCACCGATACCATAGGATCGATCAATTGAAGGAAAACCAGCTAGGAGGTTCATTAGCAATAGGGTAATTGACCTCCTCTACATGGGACAAGGGAAGGAACCGACGTCACCAGTTGTGCTTTGCATAGTCAGCGGCGGCTGTTCTAGCTCGGGCTATCTGGTTGCAAAGATGGGGGTTCAAAAACCAACCAACCAACCAAGTAGGAACCATGGTGTGAACATGTTACAGCCATTATTATCCATTATTAGCAATGATGATGGTTTGCTACACCCATGACTCGCTTAGGATCATGTAAAGTCGATACTGAAGCGGTAGTTGCACCTTATCATGCCTCTGTTCAATCCAAGGAAACTACCCATCATGACGTGAGCAATTTCAACAAGCTTTGCTGGGTGAGTCTTTTCCGGTCGATCCTGGTATTGGAATGATGATCCGTTGTGATTTCAGCAAAACAGGAGATCAGCTTGCTGTTGAACATAGCTTTTGTTCATATCAGCCAATAGGAGGTGAACAGAAAAAAATCCTGGGAAACCACCATAAAGAATGATCAACGGATGTATCGGCGTTAGCTTCCTATGGTTTAGGCATAAAAATGTTAAGAAGCTACCAGCTGGATTCCTATAGCCAACTCATGTGATGTAGACAAATTGTGTTTCAGGCTGTGGGGGCTTTGGTGTCGAAGCCCGTTTCACGTTTCACTGCGCCACCGGCATATCGTTGCTTCAGAACGGTGAGTCGCGGCATAGTCATTGGCGGAATCAGTGGGCCGAAGCCATTCATGATGGATGATGAAGATTGGTGGTTGCTTAGCAACATTCATTTTTCATAATTAATTAATAAAGTTTGGAGTTTATTGTTGGCCATGATTAACCATGCTAATCTATATACATTTTTCATAGATGATCATAGATGATTGGCGTCACAAATAAATGGTTGTTAATGGTGGTTAAAGACGGTTATTAACCATTGTTTCTTGTATGTTGTTTCATAAATGATCATGCATGATTGTTTGATGTCATAAATACCAAATATATGGATTGTTTGATCATTGTGTTTCATAGATTTTATCACCAACAAATCATGAATGATTGTTAATAAACGGTTGGTTCATTATCATGATCATAATTATAGCCATTGGGTGGGTTATTCATTAATTTTCATAAATGATCATAACATTATTATTGAACAACCAATGCTTAAACAAATACCGATTTTCCAGCATTTATTTAACGATTATATAACAATTGGCAATGGTCAACAAGTTTCTTGACTTTCTGGGGTAGTTTGGGAGCGAACCGTTTTGACAATGGTTAATGGTGGTTTCCTTGGCGATTCGCCACATGACTTGGTGTCACGTTGGCGCGCCGGTCCGAGGTCAGCAGGGCGGAATCGACGATGGCGTCAAACTGGGCGTAGCAGGGCGGCTTAGAGCGGACTGCGGCGCTGGATGCAGGGAAAGGGTGGCCCCCGGGGTGGACAATGGTTACTGGGTGGATTACAGCTATGAACTTACTTTTTTAGCTTTTGAGCTTTTTTGGGATATGATAAATTTACCTTATAGCCACTAAAAGTTTGACTTTAAGCAAGGGATCTAAAAGCCACCAAGGTTGAGTAATAGTGAATTAGAGAGTTTATAATGGTGGTTGGCTAATACTGATAAATACCGGTATTGGTTGATTATTTTGCTGGTGGTTTGGTTGACATGTTTGTGCTACCAAATGGTTGGTTGGTTGACTTGCGCATTTTTTTCATGGGGATGGTTCAACCATCAACCAGATGATGAGATGATGAAAAGCTCTATCCTTTCATGGGTATATACAGGAAACAAATGGTGAGTGATTCTCCGTCAGTGGAAATAAGATATTTTTTACATATTTTGAACATGTTTTATGTAAAATCTTCACCATATAAAACAGAATGGCAATACGAAAAAAATATGCTGGGCTAGATGATGTTATGGCTGTGGGTTCGGTAGCCCTGGCTGTTCACATCACCAAACTCGGGCCTGAGCTCTTTGGATTTGTGCACGAAGGCCCATGGCCGTTGGTTGGTTAATAGGGAACCATAAGCATATGGTTGTTTCCCAAAGTGGGGAACCCGAATGAAATCAGCCATGGTTGGGAACCCAAGTGAAATAGCTATGGTTGGGAACCCAAATAAAGTCAACCATTTACCATCCAAAACAGACTCTTTGGGGATGATTGGGGAGGATCTGGGGATCCCATATTTTGAGAGACCACCATATAAGATCCACAGCCAGTTCCCTTAGTCCCTTGGGTTTTGTCTCCCGTTGTTACCATATCTCTTGTTGCTCAGCAACGTCCAGGAAGGCTGGCGGAAGCTTCTGCATATCATTCGAGGCGTTGTGACTTGGCGTTTTGTTGAGAGCGATCTTCGGGGTCCAGAACTGTGGCTGATATTCCACAGATAATTGGGTATGTGCCAAAATAGGGTATCAAATAAGCCACCAAAAATGATCATTTGACTAGGCAACCCTTGGTTGTGGGGGTGCCATTATTATGGCATAAATCCAATTCACTTTTGTAATCTAACCCAGCAGTAGACCCAGATTCAGGGGTCAACACAGAGTCAATGAATGAAAGCATGTACACTTTACAACACTATGACTATAACCACCTTCACTACACTTTATGAAGCATCATGCACAGTCAACACGATTCGCTTCTACCTGGTATCATTATTGTTGACTGTTGCCCAATCAACGATCAACGGTTGTTGCGAATTATTTTATGATCACGAATTCCAGCTTACCCCACGTTTAACAATCAATAACTCTTTTTCAGTAGCAGTCTCATATACGACTGATCAGTAATGACTAGCCGGGGGCCATCCGTTTGAGAACTGCATTGTCAACCAATAACCTAAGCATTGGCACTGCAGTATCAATCAATTGTCAACAAACCATAAACCAACCCTACGTCAACCATCGATTGTCAGTAGGCATTAGTCCACACCTTACCAACCACCAACCAACCACTAACTCACCACTAACCAACCACTAACACACCACTAACTCACCAGTAACCAACCACTAACCAACCACTAATCGACCAAGTTCTCCAACTCATTCGCCAAGCCATTCTCCACGTCACCCCGACTTCACCCCACGATGAACGCGCCTTCCAAGGCGAGCCTGAGACCTGTGATGTTGCAGGCCATTCAGAGGTGGGCCTTGGAAATGAATCTTTGCCCTTGCAGGCAGTGGGGGTTGATGAATGGTTGGTTAGTGGTTGGTGAGTGGTTGGTCAGCAATGTTGGATGAATGATAATTGTGAATAGCAATTGTTAAGATGGTTTCTAGTGCTTGATAATAGCAACCTCCTTTACAAGTCTTGAGTAGGGAAGCTATTAACTATACATCTCAAGTCTTATATAAGTAATCCCGTGAGTCCCGTGCGCTCAAATATCCTTGAATATTAAGGGAATTCTATTGGAGATATCCATTCATGGTGGGGCATCCCACCTCAAGTTACGATCAGGTTTTCGGTTGGAAACAGCATGGCTATAGCCCACATTGGTTACACATGGGCACGTGATGATGATGATGATGATGATGATGATGATGATGATGATGATGATGATGATGATGATGATGATGATGGGATAGTAGCTCGTGGAACCCAATTTGTGGGCCAATCAGTGCCTACACATGGAGCCTACAAAAAAATGTAGAGTTTCCTTTTAAGATAAGTAACATGCATTAGCATCCATTAGCATCCCTTAGCATCCATTAGCATCCATCAGCATCCATTAGCCATTTATTAAGCACTACTTAACTGATGCTTCAACCAATGTATACATATATAATATAACATATAATTTGCTGCCACCATTTGATCTTTGCTTAGGCCACCCGTCTCCTTGGTCCACCAGGCTGCGGCAGAATGGATTCGTGGTGGCGGCCCTCACCAACAACTTCGCGGAGGTTGCGGTAGTGACACCATGTCGCACCCATCGATGACCTGCCTTTGAAAAAAACACCTAGCTGTTGATGCTAACTAGGACGGGTGATGGCTACATGACGAGGTAACCACCTAGATTTTGAACTATGAATGATTTTTTGTGGATGAAGATGTTTAACTGTGGATGATTCCGGGTGAAGACTGATGGTTAATGGTGAAAATCATCTAATTATAGTTTCCCAGGCAGTAGTGACTACGGAAGTTGAACGAACGACATCCTATGAAGACTTGCGGATTTAACCGGAGATATGGGGGGAACTGACGACGTTGGACATTGGCTATGCTGCCACTTGGGATCCCTCAGCCGGCCGTTAGGCCAAAGATGCTTCCGCGACCGAAGCATTGGCCAGGCAGCAATAGCATCCCGTTGGATTACCACCGTGGAAAGGTTACTGACACTTGGGGGAATGGTTCCTCTGTCTAGGGGGTACCCCCATTTATGGACAACCCCTGTTGTCACAGCTGTATAGGCACCATAGTCTCTGGAGGGGTGGATGGTTGCGAGGCTGGCTGTTGTGGCTGCCATGGTGGATGTCATTGAGATTGCGTGCACACGCAGGTCTTCCTTGACTGATATGGTTTGCAGCTTTTAAACATCAGTTGGTCGTAACTTGTTGGCCAACAAGTGACCAAATTATGGTTGTTGGACACTGTACCATATCACAGTCTTTATAGTGATGGAATCATTGGGTTCCTGATACTGCCCATTTGTCCAAAACAAAACTTGGGTCCTAGGTGCATCACTGCATAGTCAAAACCGTGAATATTAGTACAAACGAACATATCCAACCAGGAAACACCCAGGCCTCACTCAATAGCAACTAGGGTGCATTCAACATTATAATTTTTAACTTGTATTCCATTGTTTTCCCGAATGAAACTTTGTTTGCCATATCCATACGTTGCTGTTGGTGGTGTCAGGGCAACTGATAATCCTTAACAAAGCCAGGTCATAGCTCAAAGTCGCTTTCCTTTTGAAATTGAGTTCTCTTCACAGACAAGTGTGTACAGTTCTTGATTTGGTGCTTTCTCAAAATAGGGATCCCCCCAAACAACTAGATGGTGTAGTACTACTATAAATCTATAAAGGATGATATGATGGGTACCTCGACTGTGAGAACACCCCATTTGGCATCCCAGTTTTTTTCAGTAACTCATCAGCTTTGAGGCATGCCTCATGGCACCCCAGGGAGCGAGGGACCCCATCTCGTGAAGCACTCCTGGTTTGTTCCTATGCAGGTTTCGAAGCCTGTTCGACCACTTCATCGAGTGACTCGTCCCAGAAATTGGTGGATTTTATGGTCGGAAAACCGTGGTTATTAAAGTACTAATAGATGGACGTAGATAGTGATTGGTGATTATTGGTAATGGTCAGCGCCTATCCAGCCCCTGGTGACAATAAACAACATTAAACACAAATTCTAGGGGGAAAACAATTGCTAATGATGGGGGAGCCAGGGGTACAGAATTTTGATGCACAGCCATATCTGCAATATTTACCTTTATAATCCTTTAAATGCCTCCTCATCCATGGCTCGGGTCATCATGCCCTTGACTGTGGTCAACCCGCGATTTTACCATTTGGTTCTTGCTGGCTAATCAAACCCTCATGACAATGGATTCTCATAATCATTAACAACAACGGATAATTTCCCTACAAGTGGTGGTTTCTCAAGTCATAGGGGACCCCCCGATCATCATCCAGATAATTCACCATTTCTATAGTGAGAAACCTGCCATGACTTTGGGGGTCCCCTATTATGAGAGACCACTAAATAGTAGTTATTTAATCAACATTTTTGGTGATGATCACCCATGATTAACCACCAACCATTGTAACCAAGTCACCACGAAACTTTTCTCCAACCAAATCACGATGGAAATCAGAGCAGAGAGGTCACCTTCAGCGGCCGGACGATTCCACAGCTGATTCCACTGCGATAGTGCTGGGGAAGAGACGCCAGGCCAAATCCCAAGAATTTAAGGTGCTTTCTCAGAATAGTAGGGAAGCCCCAAAAAATGGTTGGTTTATTCGTAAAAGAAACTGATATTGGATGATTGAGGGGTACCCCCACTTTACGAAATCCCCATTTCTTAGATGTTGTTCTCGGTAGCCACCTTGAACCACGAAAAATCACCTCCATTTGTTTCCTTGATTGTAATTTTCAGTATTCTTTCTGTTCACATGTTTAAGTACGAAAAACAAATAGATGTATATATATATGCATATATATATATTCAACTTAAATACACATTTTTATTAGATGTTAATATGCGCACATTGGTATATGTATATCGTACATCACATCATATCACATTAGATCACCAGATCCTGAGGTCCTCAGCGTCCCAGATGCGCAAGCCCGAACCCGCGTGACCCGGCCTGACCCGGTCGAAGTCGCTGCGTGGTGCTTGCTGCTGCTTGTTACGCTGCTTGGTGGTGGTTTCGGGATGCACCCAGCGTTCAGACGTCAATAGACACGTTTTGAAAAAGCATCATTGGTGGTTGTTGCTTGTTCAACTTGCTTGTTTTTGATCTTAGTGATGGGCAATGTCATTGTTTCAGACGGAATGGTGAGGCATGGTTGACTGCTTATACTCTGGCAGTCTAGCATGTGATCATGCCACATTGCTTAGTCCCTGATGTTCCGAGTGTTGCACAAGCCAGGTGTCACCGCGATAAGGTAGTGTTTTTAGTGATCAACTGTTGCTACTTAAAACCAAATTGGTGGTCCTTAAATTCATTTATTTGCCGCTGAAACACAGGCAGTTATCGCTTCAATCTGGTCCCTTGCTAATTGAACCGCAGAATTTCCAGTTTGTGCTGAACACTTGATGTCCCCACAACATAAGGATGTCAAACATGGTGACCCCTGTGGCGACAACAAATGGGACAACAATGATGACAAATAACACGCCCGCAAAACAACGCTTTTCTACTGAACTTGTGATGTTTCATACTAAGCAATAAGAATCCGTACAAACAAAGTACTTCCCACACAAGACTTTGGTGTTCTTGCCCTGACGCTTGCTCATACTTGACCACTGCATATTTTGAAACCACGTTCTTATTGTTTTCCAAGAGACAAAGGACTTCCTGTTCATTGTTGGTTGCGTTTCCACTGATGTTTCTTTGCATCCTCTCATTACACATCTACCATCATTCACATCGATCAAATGTATAACTTTGTATAGTCTTGGCCGCTTTTGACGAGATCACTGACCCTTGGCAGTCAGCATTGCGGGTGAAAGGTGTACACACATTTACAGTAGAATTTCGAAGTTGAGAAATCCCAGCATAAGTGTCCAAGCCTCCATTTTTTGTGTCAAAACACCAGATCATTGATCTTTGCTGCCCTTTACAATCTTATTGTATGGTTTCCATCCATGTATGCATCCATTTATATACTGCTCAATAATGATTCATGATTTGTTTTTGGGGCTGCGCATTGATTGATAATGCTTGGCAGGCCTGACTCTTTGCTTAAGAATGTTCAATGATGGTTGACAAATGATTACAAAGGTGTGTTATATTTCAATTTTTGCTTATCAATTTCCATGTCCGAGCGCTCAGGTTTTACCAATTGGCCTTAGACACCATAGGCCGGCCGTGTGCAGCGCTGCCGAGCGAGGGCAGGAATGATTCAGGAGGATGTCATTTTTTAAGGGTTGATCCTGACGAATGGTTTCCCGCTGATCAAGGTTCAAAATGCGTAAAATACCGGTAAATAGATTTATATTGATCATGGCTTACAGAAGATTGATGGATTTAGTGATATGGATGATGTATTTGGTCAATGATGGTTGATGCTTGGTATCACATCATCACCATCATCATCATCATCATCATCATCATCATCATCATCAAACCATCCTCATCATCATCATCATCATCATCATCAAATCATCACCATCATCATCATCATCACCATCATCATCATCATCATCATCATCAAATCATCACCATCATCATCATCAAATCATCACAATCATCATCATCATCATCACCATCATCATCATCATCATCATCATCAAATCATCATCATCAATTCACCATCATCATCATCATCATCATCATCATCATCATCAAATCATCACCATCAAATCATCATCATCATCACCATCATCATCATCACCATCATCATCATCACCATCATCATCATCAAATCATCATCAAATCATTATCATCATCATCAGCACCATCAAACCATCATCAAACCATCATCATCATCAAATCATCATCATCATCATCATCATCATCATCATCATCATCAAATCATCATCAAATCATCATTATCATCATCATCACCACCATCATCATCACCACCATCATCAAATCATCATCATCATCAAATCATCATTATCATCATCACCATCATCATCATCATCATCACCATCATCATCAAATCATCATCATCAAATCATCATCATCATCATCATCACCATCAAATCACCATCATCATCATCATCAAACCATCCTCATCATCAAATCATCATCATCACCATCATCATCATCATCAAACCATCCTCATCATCAAATCATCATCATCACCATCATCATCATCATCAAATCATCACCATCAAATCATCATCATCATCACCATCATCATCATCATCAAATCATCACCATCAAATCATCATCATCTCCATCATCATCATCAACTCATCATCATCATCAAATCATCATCAAATCATCATCATCATCATCATCAAACCATCCTCATCATCAAATCATCATCATCACCATCATCATCATCATCAAATCATCACCATCAAATCATCATCATCATCACCATCATCATCATCAACTCATCATCATCATCATCAAATCATCATCAAATCATCATCATCATCATCATCATCATCATCATCATCATCATCATCATCATCAAACCATCCTCATCATCAAATCATCATTATCATCATCATCATCATCATCATCATCATCATCATCATCATCATCATCATCATCATCATCATCATCATCAAATCATCATCATCACCATCAGAACATCAGCAGGTGAGCGGCACACAGGACAGCAGCAGCACTCAGCAGCTGAAACACTCAAGCAGGAACACAACAGCACTCTTCATTCTTTTTGGGGGGCAGAGTATCTGGCCGAAAATACCTGTAATATCAAGAAAAGGTCAAAATCGACCAGTTATTCTCCAGATCATGATGTTCTCAGAGGGCTGAACCCCTGCGAAATGACGAGTCAGACCCCCAGAGCTGCGAATTGCCTTTTTGATGCCCAAAGTCCATCAGAGGAGTTGGGCTATACGCTCCACGCAAATGGAGGTTTGTCAAGTCATAGGGGTAACCCCCAATTAACATCCAGTCTATTGACCGATTATTTCATGATAAACCAAGCATACCTGTGGGGTTTCCCATGTTAAGAAACCACCAAATAGTGGTTGTGATGGTGACGATCACCCATTGTGAACCACTATCCACTATGATAAATCATTGTTAGGGGTTCCATTGTTATATAATGATTATAACCCCTATAAAACCCTAGGTGAAAAAACACATATTATTCTTGATGAACCAACCATTGTTAATGAGATAACCCCTAAAAAACCCTAGGTCAAAAAAACAATACACATATCATTGTTGGTTATTATAACCCATAGCCGCACAACCCCAGATCGTAACAGCTGGTGGACCCTTCACGGGGGCGGTTCGGTAGCTTCAAAACCGTTGCCGCGTTGTCGCTGTTGCAAGCAGGTTGCAAGGCTGAAGAGGCGACGTCGTGCGACCGGGCGGTCTGGGTTGATGTGGTGGTGATCTGGTGGTTGTTTGGTGGCTATAGTCAACTGGCTGAGAAAAGGAATTTGTAATATGCCTTTGGATCAATATGAACCATCAAACATAGGGGATGACAACCAACAATAGAAGGGAATACAATGCATGATGGGGGAACCGGGTGTACAGGGTTTTGACCCAGCCATCACACGGCGAGAAACATAGATCACTCAAATTATTTTGATCTTAAAAACTAGAACCTAAATAGTTGGAATCCTGCATGTGGTTATGATTTACGATCATGATCACGGACACTATAGTATCGTTGTTTTGGAACATTTTGGGTCTTGGGTCAGGTTCCGACTCACCTCTTCATCATTTTGGATTTGGCGCAGGAAAAAACAACATGTTTTCGCTGTAGTGGGTCCTACTATGAACTCGGAATGCAGTAAGGGCCTAAGACCAGCGGGGGGAGCCAGCCAAATGAACCATTCTGGGAGTCAACCAGACCAAGAGATGCCCTTGGTGGCTTGCAAGAACCATTGGTTTTGGATCCACCATTCTGGGTTTTGGGTCCGACATGGTAGGACACCCAGGGCATTTCACCTTTGATAAGCTAGGGCACCATATCCGGTTGTAAGGATTGGTAGGACAAGAATTGGTAGGACACCCTGGTAAGACTCAACTGCTCGTCTTACAACCGCGTTTATTTTGGGGGATAAGGAATCAAACATATTTTTGGGATTGAAGCGGTGTTCAATGATTTCTGCTATCAACCCTTCTGGTCTGAATGCCTTTGTTGTGGAAGTTAAGGACTGTAGTCTCATCAAGGAGAGACTAAGGAGAGACTGGAAATGCTCGTTGCAAGAAAAGAACTCAACAACCCGAAAGTGAAGGAATAAAACGTGCGAATGGCTTTTGAATCGTCAATTCTTGGCCTACTGGGTTCTCCACAAACTTTGATGTTCTGTGTTCTATGTTTTGGGATAAAGTCTATGCAGTTCTACCAGTACAATAGCAGGGGATCTACCAGCCACCATGCCTACGAGAAAGTGGTAAGTATATATTCCGAACTTTCTTCTTCAGTGAGCCCTCTCCACATCATAAGACGTGACACAGATATCTCTGAAAATGCTGTTCTGAGCCATCAAGATTCTCCTATTGTAGTGTATGTGTTATAGTTCACCATGAACTTTTTCACAACTATTATTTGCGTTTGATAACTTGCCATTATAAAACAAAAGAAGTAATTAGCCTTATGCAACATTGTAACAATGATAAATATATTGACAAATCTTATATGGGTGTTTCTCAAAATACGGTACCCCTCAAGTCATCCAATAGCAGTTTCCGAGTAATAAACCAACCATTTTTTGGGTTCCCAATTTTCAGAAACTACCATATTGCAAACTGTTTAATGAACTGTTACGACCACGTCATATCCCGGTATTGTCCTCATGGCAGTGGCTGTGGGTACCCTTCACCCCTGGCTGTTCACATCCCATGACCAAACTAGTTTTCTCGTTGGGAAGTCCACCTGGCCAGGTTGGTTGCTTATGACCCGTAGCCAGGTGGCTATTGATCAATATTAATTAACCATCATTGAGAGGGAACAATAACCAACAGTAATAGGTGGTTAATATGGTTATAATTATAATATGGTCCATATTGATTAACTTGAATTAATGATTAACATTGGTGTTTCTCAAGTTATCGGGATACCCCCCGTTACCCCCAGTTATCATCCGATACAAATCATTTTACTGTCATAAGCCAACGATTCTTGGGTGTCCCTATTTAGAGAAACCACCATATATCCATACTACAAGCGTTGTAGCACAGTGAAAAACCTGCGACGAGCATTGTTGAGGCCATCTTCTTGGATGACATTGGCAAGAACTTGAAACATGGCTTTTTGTATCGCAGGAATTTCCTGGGGCTGTGCCCACGGTTTTCGTGGCTGGTTGATTCATGGCAGTTGTGGGTGGTTTGTTCTTCCAGAATGAGAATTGCTGGTTGTGAAGAATGGGTTGTTGATGGCTGGTTTCATGATTTGATGGTTAATGGCTGGTTGTTAGCAGTTGGTTCATAGGTTGGCTGATCAACTATTTGCTTAATCATGGTTGGTTTAATCACAGTCAGTTTAAGCACAGTCAATGAATCGTAATTAATGAATTATAGCTTAGTGAATTGTAGTTGATTAATTATAGTTGATGAATCATAGTCAATTCAAGATTGGTTAATTATTATTTGGTTGATTATAGATGGCTGGTTGTTAAATAATTGGTTAAGCATGTAACTTGGTTCACAGCTTGACCGTGATGATGATCATGGACCGGTAGGCTTTCTGGTTGTTGGGTTGTCATGGTTTGGGAGACTTATTGAGCAACAGTCGTTTGGGATGTGGGAAGATGTTGGTGATTGATGCAACCAACCAACACTACAAGCGCACATAGTGACAAAGTGATATGATCACCAACAAAGCAGGTGAATATAACTACTGTACCCAAAGATACAGAGAGAACTACAGGTAGTAGGGAACAAGAATGACCATAGCCTTGGCCAGCTGATCAATACTGCACATTATAACAATTGTGATCAGTAGAGGTTGATATTGTGTGCTTACGGTTGCTAATCATGAACAAATTAGGATAACACAATCCCAACCTCTACTAATGGCTGTTAATTAGTACAACAAATTAGTATCATAATTAGTATGCAACAATATCACCTATTGTTACTAGGAAAACAACTAGGGTTGTTATCAGATTGTTCATGCTTGGATGATGATGACTTGGAGCCGTGCCCCAGTTCAGGTATGATTTTTTATCGAATTCTTAAGGTCACCAGCAGAGGGGGGGGTGTAATCCTTGTTTGGGATGAGGCGGGATGAGCCATATTATGATGTCATGGCATTATGCTTGCGCAGCAGAAGTGAAGCAACCATTCACCAAGGCCCTTTAGATGTGTAGGTGATCGTCTAGAACTGTCAATGTCCAATCGGAACCCCGGGAACCCTCAAGATGGCGGTTCCCTACCAAAACACGAGCGATTTTGCCATGGTTGGAGATGCCCTTCACCAACGCACAACGCCAAGGAAACCTGCTGCTGAGATGGGTTTTGCGGGCACGCTTTGCGTTGATTGCATATTGGGTCCTAAATACGCGGTGCGCCCCGCAGCTTGGTTTCTGTATCGATCGTTACTACTACGCCCTGCATGTTTTCATCGTCGCTACAAACTCAACGATTGCCATGACCAATCAGCTGCTACACATCAGTAACCACTATTGACACTAGCTGTCATAAACTCATGAGCCGTGTTTTGAACCATGAGAAAACCATGTGCCGCACGTGCCAGGGATCCATACCATCCTGGTGGAAAACCAACGACCTGATCAGTACTTGGAAGCCTTGGGGAAGCTTCAGGACGCGACCAGCAGTGATGAGTGCTGGCGGTGGTGCTGGCGGTGGTGGTGGTGGTGGTGGTGGTGGTGGTGGTGGTGATGTTTGATGTTCGGCATAGTAATAATGGTTGTTAATAGCCATGAAAATCGTTGTTGATAGCCATGAAATTAACAATTTCTATGACTTGGGGTTAAGCATAATGCTTGTTGAAGCTTGGCTGTAGGTGTTGATGTGGTTGGTAATTGCTATGCTTTGCACTGGATCTTTCTGAAACGGGTGCGCGGCTCAGAGCTGCACTGTGTTGTTTTTTTGTCATTCAAATATGACCTGCTAATACCTGCTATGAACTATTGTGTATATTCACTTTTAAACCGATTGTACCTTACCTTGTATCATTTGTTGGATGTATTGACTTTTAGGACGATCGTACCTTACCTTCTACCATTTGTTGTATTGCGACTTGTAGCGGACATGTAATTGTTCTGTCAGTACACTGGATTGTACCCTACCAAGCCTGTGTGGCTTGGTGAAGCAGTGAAGCTGTGGCTTGATCAAAGGGCTCATCCGACAGTGGATCATGGTGGATTTTGGTCACTGGTGGTCCCATCACTGCCGAACCAAGATTCTTCAACGCACAGCGTCTCTCAACCAGCAATCATGGAAGCATTATCAACGAGTGATGTAATTCCTTCAGTAGTGATGTAATTCACCCATTGTCATTACTGCAACCACTACCGTGATTATTTTCAGTGATGTTGGACATCTTGTTTCGCCGGTCATGATCATGATCATCTTCACTGATGTTGTACTATTCACTGATGGTTGATAGCCTTTGGTGTCTCTGGAAACGCCCGGAGAAAGCACAGTTTCAGCTTCAGGACTTTCTGAAGCTTACGTTGATCGACGGAGCCGCCGCCAAGTTGTGAGCGAGACATGGTGATCCTGACCGTCCACACCGTAGAAACATGCAGAAATCTGCAAAAATGCAAGTAGGCTTAGTGGTTACTAAGTTACTGACCATGGTTATAAGCCACCCTATACTAGGCTTATTTACCATGGCTATATCCCAGTTACAACCCCAGTTGCACGTTCCAATAGGGAATCAAACATCAATCACACATGAGTGTGTTCAATAGGATTTAGTTTTGGTTAATGCAATATTGTTATCTTTATGATTAAATAATGCAAATGCAGATTGTGGGGTTATGGACTAGCTCGTACGGTCCTGCGAGGCATTATTGCTAAATTGTTTCTTGTGTGATAGTCAGGAATACCATGACTCTGCGAGTGAAAAAAGGGTCAGGAAAAAAGCGGACATGCGCAGTGGTTGAAAAAAAGAAAACGGTGCCTGGGTTGTACACTTGTACGGGCTACTGTTTACATTCAGAATATCGAAAAGTGTTCCATGTAATTCCATGTATAATGTTTCTCTACAATTAGATGAATATATATATATGCATATATGTATCAATATTTACATATATATTGAATGTTTGTACATATATATATATATGTATATATTTATACATGGGGGAGGTCTCGCAATGTCCCCTATTCTGAGAAACCACTATATGAAAGATGCATTTATAAATAGATATATATATATATATGTAAATGAGTGTGAGTATTTCAACATGTCGCAATATGACAAATAGGCAATACCCAACTATCGCTGCATTATGTATGCATGCACAACCAATCTATATGCGCGGCAGAAGCTGTTCAAAGTCACGAAGGACAATGCCCCAGAAGCACAGCAGAGGCACCCTCACAAGCGAATACTTAGTTTCATGGCTTGTTTGCTGGAATAACACGATCATGGCCAATCATCAAAGATGGAGGTTAAGACTGATCATCATGATTCACTACCATTAGATAACCGCTCTTGACCATTCTCGTATTCAACGAATACGAATCATGACGTATTTCCGCTATCCCCAGCACTTTATGCATCATAGTAATGAACCACAAGCATGATTTGCCACGAATTCTGGTGGAAATTCTGATGGTCCATTGTCACCACAACGATGGTAATTGTGATAGTTTACTGTTGCCATTTACCAGCAAAATTAACCATCCTTCATGTCCATTCACCATGATTAACCACCATTTGCCATGCTTTCACCCAGGCACTGCCCAGATTACCACCACTTATAACACCACTAACCACCATTTACCATGCTTTCTTATACCCAGATGTTCCAACTGTTCCTCGCTGGCCCCCAGCATGTACCCACAACGATTCACCATCGGCTGCCCCACATCGCCAGGCTCTGCGCCGGAGCCTGGTGCCAGACACGCGTGGAACGAGGCACGGTGCCTGGTCGCGCAGCCGGGGCGCCAGGAAGGAGGGCAGGGCCAGGTTGATGATTTATGGTTAACACTGGTTAACGATGGTTATTAACAAGGTGATAACAATCAATGACAGGGCATGTACCAACTACAATGGATGGTTTATGGTTGTAAATGATGGTGAATGATGGATGGTGATGTTTATTTCGATTGATTCAAACTGGGATTCATGATAAGCCATTTTTCTTGGTTTGATGCTTATTCAGTGTTGGGTAAATGATGATGAATAGTGCTTCATACAAAAAAGGTGAGTGATGATTATTTGTGAGTGGTCTAATGATGGAAAATGATGGCAGTTGATTGTCAATGATGGTTGGTCATAATGACAAATTAGTTGTTATTTGTATTTGTGTAGCCAGTAATGGGGGTTTATTGTATTTTTGAAGTGGTGCTTGATGATAGTTATTAGTAGTGATTGATTCATAGTTAGTCAATGGCCACTGATATGCATCTCAAGCATTTTATGACACATAGTTTTCGTGCATCCGTATCAATGCTAAATGTATATATATATATGTGAATATGTTGAACAGTTTGCCGGGGCAACATAGACCCTTATGGTCATGCATTTACACATACGTATTCATGTGGATATAGCTATTAACTTATGGCCACTTAAAGGTGTTGGTGTAAAGAGAGCCCAGCTGTTGGCTGACAATATGTTTCAGGTGATTAATAGTTTGCATGACTCGATGTCATCATGAGATGATAGTGCCTGAAATCCTGATAGAAAGATGATCGGTAAGTTACAATCATCTCAATCAGCACTGAGGTATAATTAGGATCATCCATACGATCTCATCGTTTGCGGCTGTGGGTGAACCATGAACTGCATTGAACTGCTAGTTTCTGATGAATAATTGTTACTCCGTAATTCATAGTGGCTCTTGCGACTACGACGGTTTTGGAATCATCCTTGTGTTCAGGGCTGGTATGGGCTGTTCCGCCTACCCATCCAATCAATGCATCAATCTATATATCTATACAATCGATCAATCTATCTCATTACCCGTTTGTCTACATATTCATCTATATTTGCAGCCAATGATGGTTATGAACCATCACTATGTCTACATATTCATCTATTTGGCTGGTTAGTGATGGGTACCATGGTTTGTCTCATCTGCAGCCCAGTCACCCTCACATGGTGTCCCGTTTCCGCAAAAGGAGATCGGCATCGGCACAGTGCTACCAGCAGGCGGGGCGGCCAGCAAGGGTTGGTTGATCCATGGTTGCTGAGTGATAAAAAGTATTAGTCTGGATGGCTTATACCCACTAACTTAGGTTTTTTAGTGTTTTTGGGATATGATTGATTGACCATATAACCACTAAAAATAGATTTTTAGCAAGGGATCTATAAGCCACCAAGTAGTACTGGCTGCCTAAAAGCCGACCAACAACCAACAATATGGATCAACGGTTGATATTGTTTACCGACATGGTGACATGGCAATAAATATGTTGATTTATTGATGGTTAGTATTAGTCAACCATGAATGCACCATTCATCAATACATGGTTAATGAAAAGTTGATCAATGGCAAACTGTTGGTGAGTGAATACTTGATGCGGCGTTCATTCATGGGTCAAATCCCTGTGTTGGTATACTCAGAGCAGGTGAACTGACCCAAGTTGATCAAGACGTTGTCATGGATGTGGGACCGTCAAAGGACATCAGTGTACGAGGGCTACAGATTTGGCCTTGCTGCTTCAGCATTTCAGTTTTGGTGCAAACCTCTGGTTGGTGGTTTTATTTTCCCTAATAACAAATGGTTGGTTGGCAAGCATATTTTTTATGTAGGGGTTGAAACCACCAACCAGACCTATGCTTTGCTACAGCAACGTTGGCAATGGGCGACATCAGCGTTCAGAGATCGGTTTGCCCGTCAACGAGCTCCATGTGAAGCTGATGTCCTAGCGGTGGTTATAGGTCACTTCAGAACGTCAGGAACCCAATGCTCGAGAAGAAGCGGGCCCCGGTGTCCATCGTATCCACTTTTTTTAAAGAAGATGTTTAGATGGTATTTGGTGCGACAAGCAATGAATTGGGAATATGAGATAGTTTTGCTGACAACCAAGTCCAATGATCGAGCAACATTCCAAAAAGTCAGTGGCTCACTGAAAACAATGTGCCGGAGATCTTGCTGGCTTCTTATAGCCTGGAGCCAGCCCCCAAAACGTTTCCACAACTAGGCGTGTGCCAATGGCAATGTTTCTGGTACCCCGTGGTAGCTATAGCTGCATGTTGATAGCGCTGGTACGTCGCTGGCACCGTTACTTATGATGCATGATTTTGATGTTTCGTTGAATCTGGTGATCTTGAAATGGTGGCTGGCCGCGGATCATCCTTGGAGGGCTGTGCCTGCTGTAGCTTCCTTGGGGTGTTGGCATGTGCCGCGCGGTGCAAGGTGAGGTGAAACAGCGGGAGATCACTCGCAGGAGTCGCAGCGGTTGATTTCCGAGGCCCAGTTTGATGGCAATCAGCAAAGGAAGAAACCTTATTTTTAATGATTAGGAACCATGACAATGATAATTGTTAGGCAGTAAAATGATATATGTATAGTAATTTTCCTAAATGAAGAAATTCTTTGGAAAGTAAACATATTCCTTCTTAATTAAGTAGTTATTGTCATTGCTGTTCTTATTGCTTGCCTACATGGAGTATTTGGGTGTTTATATGGAAACCCAACATGTTAGAGTACCACTCTATGATTCTTTGTGGATGTGCGCGGTCGAACTCACTACCCCTTAGTCACCTGCAGGAGGCGGTGGAAGGAGTTCTGGTTATAGGTAGACCATTGGTTGCCAGAGCTGATCCACTATCACTGGTTGGTGATTTCAAACGGTCTTTATTTTCCCTAGCATTGCTAAGTTTGGTTATATAGTTGGTTGACTAATATGTTCATAGGCGTCGCGTTGAAACCACCAACCAAATCACTATCATCTTTGTTTGTATTTGCATGTATTTGCCATTGTAATATGATTAGTGGATGGCTTTGAGGCTCGCTCAACTCTTGCGATAAGGACCATCACTATATTCTTTGGATGCTTATTTGGACGCAAATCAGTTGGGATAGTGGGTAAGCACTGGTCAAGAATGCTTTGTGTGGTGATTAGAACTAATTTCAATGAGCCACAAATTGTCAGTTTGATTGATTTTGCTTCATGAACGAGTCATGATTCACCATGTGGTTTGTGAACGGTTATAAATGGTTGGTCTTTTGTATTATTGTTAGTGAAGCTGGCAATGCATATTTGCCATGCCAATCTTGTTTGTGAATGCATTGACTAGGTACACATATCACATGTTATTATATGTTTTTGCATGATTCGTGTTCCTTTGTCATCACATGTATGTCGTCGTCAAAACCTCGTATTTGAACACATATAAACGCGCATACACACACACACACCATGTGTGGGTAGAATTTTGGTTTCTCACTGCACATTGAAGCTTTTGATTGCTAGCTGGAAACCAACCGTTCACTATGTGGGATTCAACTGAATGTCTTAGGACATGGGCCAGGCATGTCATCGATGGCGCTAGTGCAGGATCGGAGCATTGGCATCTGGCGGCGTCTTCGGTGCGGAATCTCTGCGCAGCAGCTGATCTTCGAGCAACCATTGGTGACTCAAATGGTGAATCACATGGTTGATAGTGGTTAACAACGGGGAATAACCAACCGGTTTTGTTTGATGGTGAATTGAATGGTTAATCCAATGGTTAATTACATGGTTTGTAAAGCAAAACATAATGGTTGATAATGGTTGATCAGGGGTAGTGGGCGTTATTGGTGATCAATAGTGGGTGTTACCTGGCAATACATCCGATAGATCATGAGTATTAATATCACGGGAAGCGGCCCGGCTCTTTTAGATGCTCTAATCGAGCCGTTTTTTTGGATGATCATAATTTGCTCTCAACTTTTATGTTGATGGATCATCTATGGATTTCTCCTTATGTTTGTTGATGATTCGGTGGTTGGTATCATAACTTATAGGTTGATGGAGAGTGCTATTCCTACTTTATTTCGTGTGGCTATGAGTCAATACCCTGCATCTCTGCTAAACATCCCCCAAGTGATCAAACTAGTCCTGTGTTGGGATCTTCACCAACCACTTTTTTGCTTGGTCAGTACCGACCCAGCTCGCCATATAGGTGTTTCTGAAAATAGAGGACCCCCCAATTCATCTACTATTATTCATCACTTTTAGGAATAAACCATCCATTTTTGGGGTCACTTATTTTGAGACACAACCTTTGTATATGGACTGTACATGTTGATCGTGTTAATTAAAAAACAAATATAACCTCGTTGGTGGTTTAAATTTTAAGCAGTTTCTATTTGTGGAGGTGAGCTACCACTAAAATACCTGGCCTCAGTAGATGTATTGAAGAGGAATATAGGCTAAAACCCTGCAAAACGAAGGAAGTCCTTTAAAACGAAGGCCTTGATATGTTGCAAAAACCCTGTAAAACGAAGGAAGTCCTTTAAAACGAAGGCATGATCACTATTCCACTTTTTGATGCTTACATTTTGGCGATAGCTCAGGTACAAAATCCCCAGCTTTGGATTGAGGCTATCAAGGCTCTCAAGGCCTCGTCTGCCAGGGGAATCGATGGTGTCAGTGCCCAGGAATTGAAAGCTTTGCCTGATGCAGCCATAGCACACCTTGCCACCATTTTGGGGGGCATGTCAGAATTCCCTCCTTGGATAATGGTCACCTTGACCATACCGTTGCCAAAGAAAACAGGGCCGATTGGGGCCTCCCAGATCCGTCCCATCACAATTTTTGCGCAGCTGTACCGAGTATGGAGTCGAGTGGTATCCCAACAGGTGCTATGTCGGTTTGCGGAGTTCATGCCTGTTTCCATAACTGGTTTTCTGAGACACCGGGGGCCTATGGACGCCAGCGTGGCTTTTGCTCATTTTCTAGAGATGGCTCGACAGCAGACTGACCATTATTCTGGCATAACACTTGATCTCATCAAATGTTTCAATACAATCTGCCGAACATCCGCGGGACGAGTGATGAGAAGATTGGGTGTTCCAGGTTGGCTGGTGACCATGTGGGCTTCATCTCTTGACAACATGGAACGGCGATGGCTACTGAATGGACACATCAGCGATCTTATTGCCACGAACAATGGATGCCCGGAGGGAGACAGCTTGAGCATAGTGGCTATGTTGTCGTTGGCATTTCTTTGGATAACCAATGTGGAAGCAACAGGTACTGAAGTGCGTGCCTCGTGCTACGCAGACAATTGGGGATGGGCTCTTAACTCCAATGAAGGTCACCCAAGTGTTTTGCAAGTGACACAAGCTGTAACCTCGGTTACCAGGATGATGATAGACTGGAACAAGACGTGGTCCTGGTCTACAAACACTGCCATGGGGACAGAACTGCAACAGTTGTTGGCCCAGCTTTTGCCAACCGACACTATCGAACATGTTACCTCTGCCATGGACCTGGGATGTCAACATACTTATCGGGGGAGCCCTCGGTTGGGACAGGTGACAGATCGCATTGCGAAAGCAAAAGCTCAGTTGTGCAAACTGCAAACCATGCCGCATGACCTGCAGATCAAAACGCATTTAGTCATGGGAGGAGCATTTCCAACAGCTTTCTACGGAGTTGAGGTTGTTCCACTGGGGACTCATCACTTCCAGCAATTGCGGCCGCAGGTGGCTAACGCCATTCTTGGCCATAATTCTTCCCGAAACAGTGCCATTGCCATCGCTTGCACACCGAAATTGACTGATCCTTTGCTTTTTGTCATTTGCAAGGTATTGATAACCGTGAAGCGATACCTTCATTCCATCTCCGATGCTGCCGCCTTGGGGTTTTTGGGACTGGCTGCGGGGCATTCGGGCAAACATTCTGATTGTCACGGGCCGGCAGGTTGTCTTGCATACTACCTAGCTCTTGTGGATTGGGTTCTCACTGCTGATGGACAAATCTATGTAACCGATGTAATCTCCCTGTCAATTCGAACCACTAGCAGGCGGGTTTGGATGCGTTGGCTCAATTATACTTGGCAGCAACAACTGCTCAGTAAACATTGCAAACGACAGATCCTTCAGGGCCTTGTGATTCACACTGAACTTACCAAGGCTGTTGTTGCTAAGTTTTCTGTGCAAGAGCAACAGCAGTTGCTGAATGAGATCTCAGGCGGGTTTCAAGTTGCAGCCCAGAAGCAGAAGTGGGCACATGATGCCAGTGACAAGTGCGCTTTCTGTGATTCTCCAGATAGTCGTTTTCATCGGGTCCATGAATGCATGGCTTTTGCTCATCTTCGTGCACCGTATGCAGAGACTCTTCGATATTTTCTGGAGCAAGATTCATTGGTGCATGAACTTCCGGTCATCTTTGAACACCCGGATACTGAACTGTTACTCACTATGGCACACCAACACGTTGAAGCTGTTCTTCCACCAAGTATGAGTGAACTGCTCCATGAAAACATTGCCCGGGGCCAGGTGCCACAGCTGTACACAGATGGTTCACTGCTGTTTCCGACGGTTCCTTCCATCCGGTATGCTGCATATGCTATAGTGCTTGATTTGTGTCAAACTGATAGAGAGCGTGAAGAAGAAGCTCGACAGGCCTTGCGGTTTCAGCGTCAGCCGGATACCCTAAAGGTGCTTTCAGTTGCTCGTGTTCACGGTAACCAAACAATCTATCGAGCGGAACTTTCGGCGGTGGTGATGATATGTGAGTGGTTGCCTACTGCTATTCTTTTTGTTGATGCTCAAGCTGTTTTGGATGTCATTCAACGCTGCCGACAAACGGATAAGCTGGTTCACTTAGCGTCACTGGAAGAATTTGATCTGGTTCAACGTCTTTGGTTTGCCATTCGAAGAGGTGTGTTTTGGTTCAACAAGGTCAAGGCTCATGAGGAGGCCAAGGATCAACCAACACCTCTGCAAGCCTACCACACCATGGGTAACCAGGCAGCAAATGATGCGGCTATCTCCACATGTCGTTACTTGTATCCTTCGGAGGCAGCGGTGCTGCACTCGAGGGCGCAGGATGTTGAGAGGGATTTACATCAGCTACAATTTCTGTATCAGATGCACCTGGAACTTTATCAGGCACGCATTCGGCAAGAACAACTTGACAATCAGCAGGACAATCATGGATTGGAAGCTAGGCGACCAAGTGATCAGCTTGAGCTGCTGATCAACTGGGAGGTGGGTTCCCCTCGACTGATGCTGCCATCCCGGATTGACTGGACAGCGCATACTGTCTTGGGACCTACACTGTCGGGTATGTTTGTCAGGTGGGGCCGCTCGCTTGTATGGCCTTCCGATACAGATGAGCAACATGATGATCCGGGAATTACATTCATGGAACTGGCTGTGAGCTTTGCAGTTTGTGTTGGAGCTTATCTTCCTGTCAAGCGATCCAAGAATGATGGCCTGATGTATTTGACCATGCCACAGTCATCCACTCATGCGGCTGCCCTGGAAGTCAAGCTGAATGAGATGGGTATCATGATGGCATATTTGATGCATCAGGTGAATCAACTATGTGATCCGCCTGTCTTTCCGCCGTTACAACATGCTGGATGCAAAAGTCTCTATCGCTTGGGCGCCAAACAACAGTCGAAGGGCCTGGTGAAACGACCGAGACTTCCGGAACAGGAACGTACCATGACGATTCTGGCGGCATGTGTGCGTCAACATGGAGAAGCAGTGCCACAGCATGGAGTTGACATTGAGGTCTCCCTGGACTTGTCGAAAATCCAGAAGGAGATTCAGGACAGTTGGCCAGCTCGACAAGAGAAGGTGAAACGACTCATTCAACGAGTAAGGAAGCTTTGATGACATTTGGAGCCTGTGTGGTTCCCCGTGCCAAAGGCACCTTGTCCTCCTGTAAAGGCCGGCAAGTGTGAGCCTCCCGCTAAAGAGAAAAGGGAAGGTTGGTGGATTGACAAGCAGATTTTCAGCAGGGGCGGTTCAACCATCATTTGCATCATCATCTAAAAACAACTTATCAATTTGTTTATGGTAAAACGCGGTATGGATCACTATCAACCCTCATCGAACCATTATCAACCATTATTCACCATCAACCATTATAAGTCATTATGATTAACAGTGGCAGTCATTAACTATTGCAATCAACCATAATCAATAGTCATCCACCTTTATCAAATGTTTGGCATGGTAAAACCTATATATTATTGATCACTGTCAACTTATGGATCATTAATCAGTAGTAACTATCAACCATCAATCCATATAAGTAATAATCAACCATAATTCATCATGATCACTGATCCATCATCATAATGAATTATTACCACTGATCGCTATCAAACCGTCTACAAGCGATCAGCTGATTTTCATGGTCAAACCACTATAGGTAGCCATAATCAACCATAATTCATCATGATCACTGATTAACCATTATCAACCACAATTATCCACCTTTAACCATTATAACCATCACTATCACTGATCACTATCAACCCATATCAACTCATGGGCAGCTCAAGCCGCGTTGCACGTTGCGCGGCTTGCGCCAGGCTCCTTAGCAGCTCTGGGGGAGGTCGAGCCCTTCACCGTCTCAGCGGAGTCGGCGGAGGTGGAGGTGTGGAGCGAGCCCGGCGGAGCCGGTGCCCTGACGGGTGAGAAGCCCTTGGAAGGTAAGCTCCGTGGGCTTGGAGGGGTCAAAACCATGAGTCTATAGGGGTTAACAAGGGTTAAGAGGGGTGAAAACCATGGGTTTAGAGGGGTTAAGAAGGGTTAAGAGGGGTTAAAACATGGTTGAGGATACAAGTAGTTCCCGCACGAGGCGGAGGCGGAAGTTTCCAAAACT
>VSDK01010945.1:58614-85274 GCA_009767595.1 Symbiodinium kawagutii | reverse complement strand
CACGGTTCCACGGTTCACGGCCCGGTTCCACGGTTGCCGCCATACTCTATATATATATATACATATATTCATTACATATGCCTATATTTACTAATTTGAATTTGTGTTTATTTATTTACGCGCACACACACAACATATATACCAACTGACACATTGGTCGATACTTTGTTGTAGAATCGCTGGTTGAGACTTGGATCGTTTGAAATTGCCAGAGAGTGGTTTCTACCTCGAAGCGGCCCCAATCGTTTTTGCCGAAAATCAATGCGACGCTTGTTTGTTTGCTGCTTTGACTGCTGTCAGCTTTCAGTGACCAGTGCCATTTCGATTCATGAACGACTACAGGTCATCCTTCAGGATCACAAGAGTTTTTGCGCTCGTTGTTTTTCAAGGGAGCAGCATAGATTTTTGGGTACATGCATAGTGGGGGTAGCCTCAAATTGGTTTTCACTATTGATGGGGTAGCTATATTCATTTGGTGCCCATAGAACTGATGTCCAACACAGTTTAGAGAGCCCCCTTAGCACCTCGGGCCAACTCTGATCCAAGACCAACCCAGGGATGACCACTGGCAGGTCAAGTTAGAGCTTGGCACAAGGGGGATGGACACGGGCTCAGGTATCACACTATGCATCACACCTTTTGGTCCAACTTTGTCTCTCGGCAAGTTTCGAAAGGAGAACTGGAAAATCGTGATGTGCTGAAACCAGAGATTTCTGGCGAAGTGGAAGCGGTCTCGGTTGGCCCCAAGAAATGGATGGTCGCCCCAACTTTCCCAGAATGCTAATAGCTTGAGATTCGAGATACAACCATCATGCATGCATAGCATTCTGAGAACGAATGAACAGGAAGGATCCCGGTGAAGCCACAGCCCGACCGGTAGCTCCTCCCAGGGGCCCGCAGGGTGCGGAGTGGCAGGGGGAAGGGAAGGCGCCCCAGGATGCTCAGCGTCCCAGGGAAGTTCGTGCCAGCTCTTCCTTGAAGGTGTCACTGTGAGTCAGGACTCCGTGTCCCTGTCCTAACCCTTGAGCCAAGCCACTTTGGAATCCTGGGGCCTCATGATGAAAGTTTTGGGGGAGCTGATGGGAGCTGGTAGCTATGCTGTCCTTGGGTCAGACATGTGCGGGTGCAGCCCGAGCTGAGCTCCTGCAGTGTGCAGGTTTCTAGTGGTCTCCTCATGCCGCTTGGAGTCTCCCCCCTGGCTACACTCTCCCGGACTCCAGCTTGTGGTTTCCTATCAGCCAGAGTAGCAGAATGTAGCTGCTATGTTTCTGATCCTACCAACCTCACTGACCCTCACTGTTGATCCATATTGACCATACTGTTGACCACAACCAGAAGATAATGGATCTACCATTACCATCTCCGGCTCAACCTTTCCACCGCCCAGGCCTTGTCCTTTTGGCTGGGTTTCTGGATTGCCCTGATCGGGCTGCCCAACTATGCCCTTACCGCGCGCAAGGCCGTCTATGGCACCTAGGCGAAAGCTGAAGTTCATCAACCGTTATTAGCCGAGGGTAATCAACTCGGTAATCATTGGTTCTTGTGGACTTGGTATGGATGGTCGCTCTTGAGTGGTCCGGCAACTTGATTGAAAAAGGATGCTGTCCCCTCTGCCTGACTCCTTCATGTTGGATGGCGTTTTCCTTCGATTTCAACCGTTGCTGTACGTTTTTTTTTTGCTTGGTGACCAATGCCCTGCTGACGCCGGTCCGATTCCTTGCAAATCCCCCAAGAGTAGGCTTTAGGATGTTTCAAGGGGATGTATAGATATGTATAATCATAAATTGCAGGAAATTACCAGGGAATAGCGTGGGCTGCCATGTCTTGGGAGTGGTGGACCTCAGGGTTGTTCAAAATCTATGGCGAGTCCATCACAGCTGGAGCGCTGAGCTCAGCTGTGGTGACCTGATCTACTCTGGATCCATTATTTGATCATGACAGTGACTCATACAGCGGATATTGAGGGATAGTATTGATCCGCCTATTTTTGACCCATGATGAGCATGCACATAAGAATTGGTTGGTTAGAAATCCCCACAATTGGTTGCTACCAGCATCGTACCACCAGTATTAGTGGTTGCAAAGGAGTGCTCTCCCAAGATCGTTCTTCCCTTTGTACCACCAGGTGGTTTTTCAAGCCGTGGGGGTACCCCCAAAATGGCGGGTTTATGACTACAGCTGGTTAATAGTAGATGATTTGAGGCTCTGAGGGTACCCCTATGACTTGAGAAACACCACGGGTCCAATTTCACCATCATTCCAACTGGTGGTGCCTCTGCTGCTTGGTCATATCGCCCCGAATACCAGCCATCATCAACCGACCATTGTTTACCATTGCCGCAAAACGCTTCTTGTTCACACTTATTATTGACCATGACATACACATATTCAATTACCATTGGAAGCAAGTACGATTCTTAATCAGTATGTAATCCGGATTATCTATCAATGTGAATGGTTGCTATACACCACTATCACACAGCCAATCTTAGCCATGATTGTTAAGTTTCATTAGTTTTGTTCCATCATTCCATCATTTATCCATCAAACAATATCATTGACCATCCTTGGACCATCATTCACCACTATTGATCATCCTGTGACCATCCTATGACCATCCTTTGACCATCTTTTGACCATCCTTTGACCATCCTTTGACCATCCTTTGACCATCGTCAACCACTACAAACCATCCTTTCACCATTTTTTAACCACTGTTGACCATCATAACCCCGCGTCCACCACCATGTAACCACCATGTGACCACGCATGGTGACGTCGATGATGCTGTGCTGAGGCGACACACAGACAACGGCGGAGCTGCTGTCTGAACGCGGGATCCCATGGGTGCCTTGGCATGGCTTTGCACGTGACCCAGCATGAGGAATCACGAACAATCGCCCACGGTGATCACCGATGGTCCATGATGCTTACAATGACGATTACGATGATTGAAATTAGAATGATGGTTATAACCATGATTATCATAATGATAATTGTGATGATGGTTATTGCAAAATAAAGTGACGATTACAATGACGATTAGAACTACAATGATGGCTGTAATTATGATTACAGGATGTCTCGTGATGATTTGTGATGACTGGTGATGACAAGTGATGGTGTATGATGGTAACGGTCATGTGTACTAACAATAGGGCCAATTGATGGCTATTGATGATGCATCATAATTGAAATGGTGGCAATTGTTTGTGGGTGAGATCACCTCGGACGGAAGGGAGTTCAAAAAGATCATGTTTTTGCAATGGAAAGGATTACTCTCGGAGGACTAGCTGCTATTTCCATTTCAGGAATGAGATATGCGCTGTGTACAGTACAAGGATATTTTATGAAATTTTTGGGTGCGCGCGCCCACATACAAAGCTATTTGTGGGTAATATTTATGCATTTATTTGTTTATTTATTTACATATTAATGTTCATTTATTCATTTACTTGTTTGTTTATGTGTTCATTTATTGATCTATTGGTTTATTAATTTATCAATTTATTCATTTATTTGTTGTTTTTTATTCGGATGGACGGCTACAAAGGTTTCTTTTTGATAGACCAATTCAGATCTACAGATCCACAGGGCATCTTTGCCCCATGGGTGATTCCCACGAACGATGGTATCCCGTGTCGCAACCGTTAGATCAGTACCACTGAATTTGTTGGGTATGATTGCCATCAGCAGTGATCCATGAAGTATCCCCATGTTTCCATATTACGCAATAAAACACTGGATTTGGTTTGGCTGATTGTGGATGACCAGCAATTGTTGGTGGTGGCAAGCGCTATTCATTGGTATACTCTCCGTCCATGGGTTGATCCCAATTTCGAGCGATGCAACGGGTCCCAGAACCACTACTGGTGCGACTTGTCCAACAGCGGCCTTTCAGCAGACGATTTGTTGAACGTCACCGATTGCAGCACTGCGAAGCTGGGCGAGCATCAGAACTGACCTGCAAATATTCTGCATTAAAATGCAAATGTTTCTGAATGTTTTGAAACTTTTTTAAAAACCATTAACCATTAACCAATGTTTTTAGTTTCGTTTTGTTTGAAACTTTTTGCATTTTATTATCAACTTGCTGCTTGACAGGACACACACACACACAAACACTGTGTTCCACCTATCTCCAAGTGAAACTCTTGCAGCTGCTGTGTGTTCTTCCGTTGCGCTGTTTGTGGCCTGTTTGTGATGGGCCCTAGTTTACCGGCAAAGTGTTCAATTAGTGCCTGAGAGGCTCATATGTTTGGGAGGTAGATAGACAGATATAGATCTAGATATAGATATTGAGATAGATAGATAGATAGATAGACAGAAAAATATGTATATATATAGATTTATAGATAGATTTACAGATACATTTGTAGATAGATTTATAGATAGATTTGTAGATAGATTTATAGATAGATAGTATATAGTTGGATGTGTGTATGTCCATTTTTCAACCACCGGATAGCTTCATTTATTGCAGCGCAGGCGTTTATATTGTGATGTTATCCTGCAGTCGTTAAGAGTTTGCCTTCTGTGATGACCAATTTCATGATGTTTCATGCATTCTGTGGGTCACCATTCTGCTCACGTTGTGTTTTTGTTGGTCCAGCTGGTTCATGATTGCAACTTTGTTGTCAGCGTAGCAACCTGCACGCAAGGAATGAGTTGGAGCAGGCGGATTTCTCCACTCAGGTCTTTTTGAATGGCACGAGGCAAGCGGTGGCATTCCATGGAACAAGATGTGCTAGGTTTTTCTCAGCAAAGCTGCTGTTGCCCTTGCTGTTGCTGTCCCTGCTGCTGTTGCTGTGTCAGTTGCTGCTGTTCTTGTTCTTATTATTTCTTATTCATCATTTTCTCGTCCTTCTTCTTGTTACTCTTATTGCAGAATTGCTTCTTTTGTTGTTGTTCTTGGTACTGTTCCTTTTATTGCTATTGTTCTTCTCGACCTTCTGAGTGTTCTTGTTGTCGTGGTTGTTGTTGTTGTTGTTGTTGTTGTTGTTGTTGTTGTTGTTGTCGTGGTGGGTGTTGCTGTTGATGTTGTTGGTGGTCGTGGTTTTGGTGGTGGTGGTGGTGTTGGTGGTGGTGTTGGTGGTGTTGGTGGTGGTGTTGGTGGTGTTGGTGGTGGTGTTGGTGTGGTCGGGTAAGTCAATCAAAAAAAATACAATCACCTTATATTCCCAATAATCAATGAAAAATGTTCCAAGACAGGGCCTTGCAGTTGTCACCTACCTTTTGGGCTGGAAACTTGCATTTTACATTGTGTTAGCAAGTCTTTGGGACCGGAATCTCGCAATTTGCAAAATGTTTACAATATTTACAGATTTTCGCTCTATGTATGCACAATGACAGTGATGACGGCGGCAATGATGACGATGGTGATGATGATGATGATGACGATGATGATGATGATGATGATGGTGTTGATGATGATGATGATGTTGATGACGGTGGTGAATTGATGAATTCGATGGTGACAATAATGATGATGATGATGATGATGATGATGATGATGGTGATGATGACGATGATGATGATGATGATGGTGACAATGATGATGATGATGATGATGATGATGATGATGATGATGATGATGATGATGATGATGACGAAGGTGATGTTGATGATGTTGATGACGATGGTGATGATGATGATGATGATGCTGGTGATGTTAATGATGATGATGTTGATGATGATGATGATGGTGGTGACAAAGATGATGATGATGATGATGATGATGATGATGATGACGATGACGATGCTGATGATGTTGATGATGTTGATGACGATGGTGATGATGATTTTGATACTGGCAATGACGATGATGTTGACGATGTTGATGACGATGGTGATGATGATGATGACGATGATGATGATGATGGTGATGGTGATGGTGATGGTGTTGATGATGATGTTGATGACGGTGGTGAATTGATGATTTCGATGGTGACAATGATGATGATGATGATGATGATGATGATGATGATGATGATGATGATGGAGATGCTTAAATTTTCAGTTGGCCCACCATCAGCATGAAAATTTCCTACACGCTATTCTCGCCAAGTGCTGGATGAAGAATTCATGGCCACACAGACATCCTCTCCAACTGGCCACTGGTCAAGCGGCACTGCGGCGCGGCACTGCGGGCGAAGGAGCTCTGCCACCACCGCCGCCAGGGATCGCTCTTCGCTCAATAGGGGCTTCGACCATGAATGGTTATGGCGCAAGCTTGGGCTGGCGGGGCTCATTGTTCATGTAGTCCACCAAAGTCTCACCGTGGTCTGTTTCATCTTTCATCACACAAGGCCCTTCATCTCATTCGGTAGTCTTATTCATATTTGTTGGTCAGCAACGCATTATAATTAAGACTATGTCATGATATTATGTTAGGATTTGAGCAGTTACCCAAATGTCTAGGCTAAACCTCTCTACGAACAATACGCTCATTTTTGTGGAATATTTATTATAAACTTTTTGATTGAGACACACGGCCTTCATTTTTCCACAGTAAATGATGTGCAGCAGCTACTGGCATGATTGCTTGTCAAAGCTTGGGAGAATTGATCATTGTTGTTGTCGCTTTTTCTTTTGTTTTTCTCTGTTCGCAACGCATTCGAGGCTCGTATCTCAGGGAAAAAGCAGATGGGTTGGTCAAAAAGGAATTTCAATTTTGAACATGTTTACCGCCCCGCTTTATAAAACCCAGTGCTGACGTTGACATTGGGCGGTAGTTGGTAGTTAGCTGGAGAAATCTTAATTTATTTCGGAGAAGAAATGTTATTTTTCAACGGTCAATCCAGGTTTGTTGATTGTTTCCTTTGTTGGGATCTACCCGTGAAGCCTTCGCCAACCAGCACCGTTGCACCCGCGGCGCTGATGCAGGAATGGGTGTGGCATGAGAGGCAAATCGACGTCGAAGCGTGCCATGGCCTGATGGGGGGCCCCGATGAAAGTTTGAATGCGTATGCATAGTATGGCATCTGCATAAATTGGGCACCAACACATGGTTTCCCAACTAATGGTTTCCACTTTATCCACAATGCTATTCACAATGACGGCTTCTGTTTTGAATATTTGAATGTGCGAGCCGAGGGATGAAACCCCCAACCAGCCAAAGGATTGTGCCCAAACGTGCAAAACATTGATTGCCATAACCCTGGCGACCAATAGCAACAATTGCAACTATATCCATTTTTCGCTCCAGGCACGCGGCCCGCCAAGCCTCGCATGGCTGGGCAGGGGCCATCGAGCTGGCGTTGCCGGCTCGCTTTTTTTTCTGGCGCTATCTATCTATCTATCTATCTACTTATTTATTTATCTACCTATCTATCCATCCATCTCTCGATGGATCGTTTCGTTTGCAAATAGATATATTTTTTGTAAATTTAAATATTAAAACATGATTTTACATTATATACCTATTTCCCTTTCTCTCTCTCTCTCTCTCTCTATATTTGTAAAATACTTTGAGTTATTTCAATTAGTAATTCTGAATGTAGTTTCACATAAAGCCACAACCATCACTTGAAACAGCTGAGCTTGTGTTTGCCAGACATGCTGTGCCCTGCTCCGCCACGTGAACATCCACGTGTATCAGGGGATGGATAGGCGCGCTGGCTGGGAATGAACGATAGGAAACCAGTGGTAATGCAGGATGATTTCAGTGGCTGACAGTGATTCCAATTAAATTTGACGTTGAATGACGGTCAGCTGTTGGGAACAATGGGGTTAACTGATGTATGGTTTGAATCATGAACATTACTGGCGGCGCATCGCAATGAAACTTGTAATGCTGACACTAAGAAGAGGGTTTCTGTGAGTCAATGATGATGGATGATGTTGAAAAAACGATGGTCCATGATGGCGGGGTGATGGTAGATCATGACTAGCAACCATAACCTGCGACGCTGCAGCAATCATTTGACGTTCAAGTCTAGTATCCACCAGCCATGGTCCACCAGCTGTTTGCTCATCCAATGGGTCATGACCATTCCGCAAGAAACGGTTGGTTTCTTCATGCTTCGCGCTGGGTTTCGCCCAGTGCTTCATGCCCTACAATTACAGCCTTCGTGCGCCAGCCATGTCGAGGTCGGAAGATTTCGAGCGGATAACATTCTTCGATGTGTCAGCCGCCGGGAGCTCAATGCGGCTCATGCGTAACGGCCCAGGTTGACAGTCAGATACTTTGCTCATGTGATCGTTGTTTGGTGGTTTGTTGTTGTTGTTGTTGTTGTTGTTGTTGTTGTTGTTGTTGTTGTTGTTGTTGTTGTTGTTGTTGTTGTTGTTGTTGTGGTCGTTGTTGTTGTTGTCCTGGTGATTGTTGTGGTTGCTCGTGCTGTTTCTGTGCCCTCCACCAACGGCGATTCCTGAAGACGAAACCATTCATGTCGGGAACTTAGAATCTTTGGGGTCGGCTGTGGTCACACCAGGGGCATCATGCGCAAACATGTCCAACTAGTTACATTAGATATAGTGGCGCTATATAGGATCTAATTCGTTGGGATCAGCATTTTTTTAAAGTCTAATATTTCTATAGACTTTACCGATGGCATTGGGGTCGTTTTGGCAAATGGGTTGCAGCTGTTGTTGTAAATGGCATTGGGGTGCACTTATGAGCCATAGCAGCACTACCCCAAAAGTGTTTGGCAAACCTATGATGTCCGTTTGCACGGGTTGGCGCGGTTTTGATGTGAAGGTGGCTGAAATGATGACGCGCGCCAATCTCTATCGATCTCTAAGTTTCAAGGCAAGTTGCATTTTTTGTCCAAACAGTCTTGTCCCTCGTGCACCTATTGGGTGTGTGAGTTGGATCTATCGCATTTCCCGAGGTTTAGTGATGCTATTGACATTGTGTTGGACAGAGATCTTGCGCCGCCTGGCTTATCCGAACTGGCTGACAGTTGATGCGGATTTGTCTTCTATGTGAGCGAAGTATTGCTACGTTCATGTTCGCGTCGGCTTTTTTGCCACATATTCGGGTCCTGAATTCTGGCCCCGGCTTCGGGTTTCGAATTGAGGGTTAGAAGTGCGCTGCTATGATTGTTAATAATAGTTTTGAAGAAGTGATCATTATTGCTGCCGCTTTTTCCCCAGGTGGCTGACAAGCTATAAGGGGTTCTTACTTCTCTATGGTAGAGCCTCGAGTCGGCGCTCTTTTTTGCTTCTGCTCTGCCGTTGCTTATGCTTGTCTCCCTTTGTCTCCCCTTTGTTTCCCTTGTGGCTCTGGATCGGCGCTTTATTTCCCGCTGCTCTGCCGCTGCTCATGCTTGTCCCCCTTTGTTTTGCCTTTGTCTCCCCTTTGTCTTCCCTTTGTCTCCTCTTTGTCTTTCCTTTGTCTCCCTTGTGGCTCTGGATCGGCGTTTTATTTGCCGCTGCTCTGCCGCTGCTCACGCTTGTCTCCTTTTGTCTCGCCTTTGTCTTCCTTTTGTTTAAACCTGATTGTGGATGGATGGAAGGTGCTGATGGAAGATGCCATGGATGCCTAAGCAGTGAAAATTTATATAGAGATGTGCAAGCCTGGCAGTCCACTTCAGGTTTTCGGTGCCCCATACGAGCCTTCCTGCAGTGTTTGTCGCCCAATGTTTGCAATCTGTCTTCCTAGAAGAAGATTAGCGCAAGCAAGGTTCCCCGTCCCTCCTCAAAGACCAACCAATTCAGGGATGGTTTCTCGCCAAAGCCGGTGATGTGTCACTGCTGCGCAAGAAAATCTGCGCGAGTGAAGAGGCGTGCTATTTTTTATCTACGTGTCTCTCTCCCTATCTGAGTCTCTCTCTCCCTCTCTCTCTCTCTCTCTTTCTCTTTCTCTTTCTCTTTCTCTTTCTCTTTCTCTTTCTCTCTCTCTTTCTCTTTCTCTTTCTCTTTCTCTTTCTCTTTCTCTTTCTCTTTCTCTTTCTCTTTCTCTTTCTCTTTCTCTTTCTCTTTCTCTTTCTCTCTCTCTCTCTCTCTCTCTCTCTCTCTCTTTCTTTCTCCTCTATCGACATCGACAGTCTTCGTGGTCAAGGTTTTTCAACCCAGACTTCTAACCGCCCATGAGTCAATCACAAACCCAGGCCTCTGGCCGACTGGCCACTGGTGAAGTGGCACTCCTCCGCCGCTTATCGCCGCAGCGATGAGGAGGACGTGAGAACTTGATGCTGCGTCGACGTGTTGCTGTGAGAAATTGTTGTTGTAACAGCTTGTTGGCGTGAATGAAAGTTGGTTCTTCAGGAGACTTGGCGGGGCATCGGGTTTGCCCCCAGCTCTGGTTCCTTTGGGTCGGAGGCCCGGCCAAAGGGTGGGCCAAAGGATGGTCACAGAGCCTTGGCAAGGAATTGATCATCATCATTATCATCATCATTGAATTTGTGTCGACTATTGTCATGTTTTTTTGTGCTTACAGTTTTGTGATGATTATGTTTTTTGGCATTGTTTATTTCAACTGTTTCGAGTGCATCTAAGGGAGCATAGCGCTGGCACGTTTTTTGGCGCCACGAAGAGCTTGGGCCATATGGGCCGGTGAAGACTGGCAGGGCGTCAGGTTCGGAACGGGCTTGCCCGGAGGCGAGCCCGGGCGGGTCGTCGGTTGGTCCGAGAGCCTTGGCGATGAAATGATTGACGCTAGAATATAGGGATTTCATCAAATTTTGAAATCCATTTTTTTTGGAAACAATTCAATTGGCTATTAAGGGTAAGCTTCGAAATCGATTTTTGGCCATATTTTCAATAGAATTTGAAAAAGAGATGTCGTCAAATTTTGAAATCAATTAATTCAATATCTTTATGAATAAGGAATTTTTGTTGATTGTGAGGGGTCCGTCCGGGGCCCGAATATTAAAAACCGCCGAATAATAAAAAAAGATAGCTCGCCATGCTGATTATTGGGAGGGTTTAGTAATAGGGGGAAGGGATTAGTAGTGTTTGTTGTTTGTGTTGGTGTTGGTGTTGGTGTTGGTCTTGGCGTTGTTGGTTGTGGCGTCGTTGTTGTTGTTGTTGTTGTTGTTGTTGTTGTTGTTGTTGTTGTTGTTGTTGTTGTTGTTGTTGGTGGTGGTGGTGGTGGTGGTGGTGGTGGTGGTGGTGTTATTGGTGTTGGTGTTGTTGGTGCTGGTGTTGCTGCAGTTGTTGCGTTTGTTGTGGCTGCAGTTTTTGGTTTTGGTTTGGGTTGTTGTGGTTCAAACGGTGGTAGTTGTTTTTTTTTGGGGGGTTGCTGCGGTTGTTGTTTTGCTTGCGTTTGTTTGTTCCATATTGCTGTTGCTGCCAGTAAATCCTTTTGCAAAGGACTCGCGTAGGCCACGCCCTGAACAGCCTAGTGCCAAGAACCTGTTGGCCCCCACTTGTTTTGGAGTAGTACCTATGGTGGTGTTTTAGTTGGCGCAGGCATGTGGGTTTAAAAACAATCAGATGAAAAGGTGCATGTGTTTACCCACAAGAATAAAGTGCAGCGGCAATGTGAATCAGCAAGAATCTTAGCTGGCTCGTTTTGCTCACGAACCGTGGCGTTGTTGGATTGTTGGGTTGGATCTTGTTTTTCCAATACCCAGGGAACAAGGGGCTCACCCTTGTTTTCAGGAAGGGGGCCAGGCGCAAAACCATATCGAAAATTTTGCTCTTAGAGCCGAATGTTTGAGCCGCAAACCCAGTGATCATTCCAGGTAGTAACTAGTTACCGCAGAGATTTGAAAATTGTCTTTACGGGCTATTTGATAGCCCTGCAGAAAGTGGCTGAACCACAACCAGATGGCGTGAAAATTTTCGCGTGGCCCAAAATAATTGGGAAGAAAAACGGACCCAAATGAACATGAATGAATCACACAAGCATTGGCCCTGATACTTCAGAGGGGGCCTTCGGGAACACAAGTACGAACGACCCATTCAACGAAAATGTGTTATAAAGGGGGTCTAGACCAACCCCGCATCCTCTGCAAAAAAAGTTTCAACATTGAAACCAAGGAAAAATAAAGGCGTGTTGTTTTTCTTGTTGTTGTTGTTGTTGTTGTTGTCGTTGTTGTTGTTGCTACCGTTCCCGTATCCAAAAAAAACATGCATTGAATCTGATTTCCAGCTGGTCTTGTCCAACTGAGCAATGGTTGGACCAGAATTTTCGCATCAGCATCACGAATCAATGTCAACGATCAACTTCATTGAGTCCGGATCAGAGATGGCTCCGTTTCAGTTTGGGGTTCATGAGTTCTTGTGCGATGAATGAGACTCAGATGATTTTAGATGTAATTGTCACCCCATGTTTCTCCGGCTCTGCCAGTGCGAACTCCGACGGGAAAGTCTGTGGTTTTCGGCCGGGGCGACGATACTTCGGCTACTACAAGCGCTTTTGGCGCCTTGGCACAGTCGGGAGGGTCGTAGTGCTAGCTGGAGGACGGGAAAGAGGCCGCCGTTTTTCAGATGAAGTAACGTCCGATTCGCCTTGAGAAATCAATGTGGTACATCATGAATACCCACATTTTGGGAACCCTGTTTGAACCATGTGTGCATCAAAAACCTGGGGCCATTTGCGGGGGATGAGACAAGTTCAATTGAATACTTTTTAATTGGCGCGGTTTCCGATTTTTGGAACCCATTAAACATCCAACCTCCCGCGTCACTGAGTTTATCGATCATTGCAGGGCACACTTGAACACATTTCTAGTGACTGCGCGTGCAAACGACAATCAAAACCTGTCAAATATTGTGAGCTATAACTACCCATCAATCAGTAGCGTAAACTATGCTTGAACGTGCTTGTGAAATCGATACATGACATCAGGGTAACATCCCAACGCGCCGGTCTCCACTCGAGAGATCGCACCCAGGATTGGAAGTGCTTCAGGCCCCAGGGGCGACTTGGGACGCCGGCGGTTCATCCGCCATTCTACGTGTTTGATGTTGTTTTCTTTGCTGCAGGCAACTACTTCCCGACGATCGACAAGAATAAGCCCGTGTACATTGCGGAAATGAACGTACCTGGGCGCGAACCCCTGTGCTTTTCTTGTGAAATGTTCATGGTCAGATCCGGTTCCTTAGTTTGTATCAGACTTTCTGAAAGAGAGAGAGGGAGGGAGACAGAGAGAGGAAAAAAGATACAATCAAAACGTGTCGGTCAGTTTCTCACCTTGAGTTTTGGTCGATGTCGAAATGCAGAGCTTGTCCCGCAATCCTTGCAGAGCAAATGGCGACAACAAGTTTCAGCAAATTGTATGTCGGGTCCAAGTAGTGGCCTGGGAGTGAATATGTTTCACCCATTCTCAGCACCACTCAGACCTCAGCAACTCAGCAACAGATTTTGGATGCTCGGTCTCTGTCTGCGGGCGGCTCTTGGTGTGGCAGTTGTGAGTTCAACGTTTGGGACGGTTCCATGTTTGACGGAGCAGCAGGGTTCCACTCGCGCTCGGTGCCTTGTGGGTCACGATGTCCATGAATCATCAAGAGTTTGTTTGGCACTGGGACATTCTCTCCAAGGACCACTTTTTCTTAACGGAGGTCAGCCATTTTTGCCATGATCAGCCATGATTACCCATCATTTATATAACATCATTGACCATGATGTTTGACCATGATAGCTATTGATAGTTGACCACGACGTCTGATCGTGCTTAAGCAAATATTAAGGATCATGGAAGCCGTGGTGACTTCCAGGTTGATGAAACAACCAACCAAAACCATGGATGCTTATGGGTCATAAGCAACCAACCAAGAATGGGTAGGTGAACATCCCAACACAAATAGTAAACAACCGTATAGTGACAACCATACAGTCCAGATACCATTTTTGGGACGAACAACTGTCATATGAGTCATATGCTTAAAGGATATCAGTAGCAAACAGAAACTTTAGGCTTGGGGAAGCTACTCGTACACTGCATGCATGGCGTTTCTTGTTGGTGCAGCTTTCCTAGGGCAGCACTGGGTGCTCAGGAAGATGGGGGATCGCTATGCTTGAGGATGTGCGAAAGCACCTTTAAGTGCGTTGTTTGGTCCTGGCACAGCTACACCAACGGTGGGGAGCTGAGAATGTTGACAGTAAGATGTGCCTCAGATTTCTTTGCTTAAAAGGGGCGAACAAAACATAGCCTCTAATTGTTGAATCATGGCCTCTAAACATTTCTAAACTCTGAACAAAGAAAGCTTTCTGGGCAAGGGCCTGCCATGGCCTACCATGGCCAGCCTACCTCCCACCGCCAATCTGAGCTCCGGCCAGAACGCATCTACGGCGGAGTCTGTCATTTCTTTGATGGTGATGTCACTTGGCAGCGAAGTTTCTTTGTTTGAAATCGCAAGGGTTCTAGTTCTTTCCAGCAGTAAAAACGAATGACAACTTGACAAAACTTATCAACCTCTTTTGGAAAGGTTGGGGGGCTTCTGAAAAACGAATGCAATTTTGAGGGGTTCTTGCTGTGGACTGGTGGACTCCGCCAAGCTGGTCCATGCTTTTGCGGAAAAAATATCAGAAGTGGTCCTCGCCCGGTCCCAGGAATTACTTTGGACAGCCATGTTGCCTCAACTTTCACACGTGTGTTCTTGATTTCCCTTTTTCGTCAAGCCGTCGAAATAGGATGGAAATTCATAAACGACTCAGAGTACGAACCTGAACGATGCGAGTGCCAAAGAGGCTTCCATGTTCACTTTCCTTGTGTGCTCGGTTGGTTGGTGGGCACCAGGCAGTCATAGACACTCGCCTCACCTACGACTGGCAGAAGTGGATAGGAGGTACTTGCAGGCGCCACTCGTCACGGCTGTGGCACAGGTTTTCCGACGTTTTTTTTTCGAGAGTTAAGAGAGGTAAACCAACCAATTCTCAGAATTTATAATGTCATCTACCCGATTTTAGTAGAGATCGCCTCTAAGAAAAATGATTGTGAAGACAATGGGATCATCGTAAGATAGTTGATATCACTTGATCATGAAGGGATCATGGTCAATCATGAAATAACAATCATGAAACCATGATTGACTGGTTGGTAATGATCAATAGAGATTAACAGGGATTAATATATATATATAATTATTTAGATTATTTGATTTAGATTAAATCTTTTAATCCCTTATCAATTTAGATTATTAACGGTGCTTGCCCCCTTTAATAAGAGTTGATCAGTTGGGACATGGCTGGGGGCCAGGTCGCAGGCGAAGACAGACTACTTTTGTCCAGACAACACCTTTGGCAGGCGCAGGGTGGGTCAGCGGTTCCAAGCTGCGGCGAAGACGAGAGTTCCTGGAGCACTGGGGCCATGGCAATCTGGGTCACCAATCAACAGCCATGGGGGGCTGTGAACATCCCAAGGGCCTTAATGCTTTGGTGATTTCGGGGTTCCCCTGGGCGATTCAGAGCGGAGTATCCGCTCAAAGTCATGGCTTCCCGCTAAATTGCTACTGTCCCAATCACTGAACTGGGTTATTTGAGTGGAGGATGAACACTAAGCTGGTGGATGATAGTGTCGATAACTTTGTGACATGGTAATGCTTAGGTAAGGAAAGCTAACACTAAAATTTGGCGGTAATGCTGGTTGATGACAGCTGATGATTGATGATGGTTGATAATGATGACTAATGTCATCGATTTTTCAATTCTATCCATCAATAATCATCTATGATGATGATGATACTAATGTCATTGTACCATGATGACTAATGTCATTGATCAAGATGATGGTTTATGTTATTAGCAAATCATGGTTCATGGTCATATTTCATGACGTTTCACAATCAATTGCTTGGATGATGGTGAATGATGACTGACTATGACGTAGGGAGCAGCCAGGTACTTGGAGATCCAGCTTACACAATCCCAGGGATCAACCATCAACTACAACCATCAACTATAACCACCATCAAGCATCATGATCCTCATGAACCACCATGAAACCCTTGGTGACGCCCTTGGTGAAGCCATTGGTGAAGCCCTTGGTGAAAGCCGTTGGTTGCAAACCGCAGGTCCAGCATCGCAACGTTCGCAGGTTGCACAATTTCGCACCGATCACGCAGGAGCCCGACTTGAGGTGAGCACGGGTTGGAAGGCCAAGCTGGAGAAACACATGGTGGTTCCACTATGGTTATGGATGGTTATGGCTTATGGATGGTTGACCAACAAGCTTAATGGATGGTTAATAAATGTTAATAATGGATGGGGTTGATAAGCTTCATGGATGGCTAATAACGGATGGTTGATAAACTTTAATAAGCAGCAATCATAAGCAGCAGTAATAAGCGGAAATAATAAGTAGCAAGAATAAGCAGCAATCATAGGCCGATACCAAGCATCGCTGATGGCAATGGTTGGTGGCAATGGGTGTAAAATGATGATTGACAGTGCTTAGTGATGGAAGTGATGTTAACTATTTGTTTATGTACTTGATATTTCACTTGGTTATATTTAGTATGACATAAATTATAGTGTTATCATTTTTATCACTTACTCATTATTATTTTGTGACATCCTAATAGTTCTCAACGGTTGCAGCTCCCAGTGGAGCCACCAGCGAGGCAGGCTAAAGGTAACGCACATTGCTTGATACCAGGGCCGCAGCCGTACCCTGCACCATTGGGGGGTGCCATTTCTGAACAGATCCTCAACAAATCTCGGCGAATCATTCGCCAAGAGCCAAGCACTCACCACCAAGCAACCATGCCATTATTAGATGGTTCATGGTTGATTTCGAAACAGATTTTTTTGGAGAGAGAATTTGAGAATATGTCCAGATCTCGCACAGCTTGGATTTTCACCAGGCTTTTCTGCGAAGGCGTACTGCAGAGCTGAGTTCACTCAGCCCAACCTAATTCGATTTGATCCACTACTGCAACTCATTATTGCTCGTAGATGTTTTTGTTTGGTGTTGATTGTTGTAGATAGATGTAGTTGGTAGATGTTATCGTTATTGTTTGGTGTAATTCTTGTTGGTACTTTAATTTTTGGTCAATCAAAAAACATTTGTTTTATCATAGTCTAGTAGATTATTCTGGTCTGGTATTTTTTGAGTAGTGTCGATTCTGGTAGATCATGGCAATCTATACCTGATATGCTTGTTGATGCCATGCACAGCCTTCATCAATAAGGGTTTAGGACGATCAAGAATGGTTGATGACGATGATTCATGATTTTAACTGATAGGCAACTGACAGGTAAATTATGTTCAATCATGGCGAAGCAATAGTTACTGTCTAAGCGTTGACCCCTTCACTGCTTGCCACTGTTGTGCAGGCCGGTCCGAAGGTGGGAATACCACGGAAGTTTCAGCGATCTGTGGTGTGGTGTCCTGTGCGGATTCCTAGAAGGCGTGCGAAAAGTGGCTTGCGGTTTCTCCGTCAGTTGGTCGCCACATTTGCTGCTTCCCCAGGAGTGGTATCACCAGTCAGTATCCCCAGAGCTTGTTCTTCAGAAATCGTCAGAAGCTGAAGAATTGCGCTTTTGGGACGTTTGAAGCCACACTTATCGCGGTTTCCTGCGCATTTCCCCCATTTGGGCACAGCCTGGGGTGGTTCAGGGGGACCATGGACAGCAGAATACGAGGGTGGCGGCACAACCCTTCACCATGGCGAATCCCCACCGGCTTGGGAATGTTTGGGGTCAGCAGCTGGCTGCTAATCCACGAGGGACAAAAGGAATGATTGAGGGTAATTATGGACCAGAGTTGACGTTTTGATGCTTGTGCAGGGTAATTAGTGAAGAATTTTATGGACCAGAGTTGATATTTTGATGCTTGTGAAGAATACCTCATATTGTGCGGAGTTTGCCTCCTTTTTTATCGGCTGTACCGGCCATTCAAGCCAAACGACAGCCAGCTACATACAATCGCTCGTTTCACCAGCTAAAGCACTAGTCATTTAGCCAAGGATATTGCCCGCTTTTCCAGCACGAGTTTTGCAAGCCAAACGGCACGAGGAACTTCAAACCACCAAATGATTGTGTTTAAACAGAACCATTTGTAATGATTTTGCTTGTGATTTCTCATCATCAGTTTGTAATGCCTGGTGGATATGTTGAACCAGCTCAGCCGATCGGCTCAGCCTGGGGTCGGAAATTCTCTCCGCTTAGGCCAGAGAAGTGGGCTCAGACCTGGCCCAACGTGGTGCAGCACCTGGGCTGCCATGGCAGGGTGGTATCTAGGGCCATCATTGACCACCATGAAGCACCAATGACCATGGTGAATGATGGTTGATGATGGTTAGTGATGGTTGATGATGGTCAATGATAGTTAGTGGTTGTCAATGATGGCCAATCAAACAACTAGTCATTGTTTGTTGGCGAAGTTATTGTAGATTTCATTGGTGGTATTTGTTGGTGCTAACATGTGATACTTATTTCCAGTAGAGATGGGTGGATTATTCTGTGGTATTGTTGGATTGACATTGTGGTGACACTGCGTCACTCATACACACAATTCAGAACTAAGAATTTGTTCAGCTTATTGCATCTTGGTCCTTTATATGCTTCTCACCCGGCAACACCTAGGGTCATAATAGAGATCAGAGAACCGGCACCAACGATTCATGGTAGACCAAACCACCAATCTCAAAGTAATTCGCTGAAAGGTGATGTTTAGTGCCCAATCATGTCCAGTTATCAACCATCAATCAGCAAGACGCATTGTCAGCAATCATCCACCACCATTTTCGACCATGCTTCCTAATGGCGAGTGATGCCCAACACTTGTTGATGATGGTAACCCATGACCAGGCCCAAGAGCATGCTCCTGGGCCTGGTATCCAGGATCTAAGACTGAGGAAACCATCAATTGTCATGGAGCTATACCACATGACTGGTGTGTTCTTGGGGTTTTGACAAGGAAAAACATGGTTATTGCACTACGCAAACCAGCCATTTTGGAGGACACCAGGGGTATGAACAACCCCAACCCGTCGGTTGAATGGTTTGCCGCAACGGTACGGAGCCAAGGATTTGTGACCATGGTTGACCCGGTACTCATTCTGCGAGGGAAATGACCCCAACCGGAAGAACAGTTAATGATGGTTATATAATCTTCGGTCAATAGTCAATCAATAGTTAATCGTTGGTTAATTGCAATACTTATCAATAGTTGATCAGTAGAGAATGGATAATAGCAATGGTGCATCAACGGTCAATAGTGGTTAGTCATTGGTTTTGTCGTGCTCAAAAATTGGTTTTGTCATCGTCAATGAGTGGTTTTGTCATGGTCAATGATTGTTCCCCAAACAGTGTGTGCACTGAAGGGGTTCTTACGGTAAGTGAAAAGGACCGTGTGTGATCCAGGTGTTCTCCGGTGGGCGCGGCTAATTCGTGTACCCTTTCGTCAAAAACGTTCGCCCATCTTCTGTTTTCGACAGAAGCCTCGCACGAAACTCAACCTGGGAGACCTCTCTTTCGGAGCTGTGTTCTCGCCTGCGCGCCGTGTCCGTTTTTGGAGCAATGTGCATTTTACGTGGCAGGCGCAAGGGAAAGCTCACTTTTGTCCCTCTTGGGCATTAGGAATCTGTGGCAGGCGGAAGGAATTCGCAACGTTTCACAAAACGTGTAACTGCCTTCGATTTTGCGACGTTGCAAGAACGTTGGCAGGCGCACACAAAATGAGCGCGTCCGAAAACATCGACTTTTCGTGACAGGCGCGATATTTTGTGATCTTGAGCTCTCTTTTGGTGACCTCAAAACGCTCGTTTCGTGAGACTGTCGTCATTTTTGCATCTGCTGTGTCGAGATCATCTTTCGTGACAGGTGCAGGACTTCGTATGCCTCGGGATCACTTTTTCGTGGCAGGCGCAGCATTTTGCAACATAAACGCTTGAAATCGCAAACGACAGTGGAATGGAGACTTCAGGTGCCTTCCATACATCTGTTTTTTTGCGTTTCGCCTGCGCGCGGTGCAAATTTTGATTTCGCTCGTGCAGCCTTCTGCGGACTTCGCGCGTGTAGGATCACTCTCGCCTGCGCGCAGTGCACATTTTGATTTCGCTCGTGCAACCTTCTGCGGACTTCGTGCGTGTGGGATCACTCTCGCCTGCGCGCGGTGCACATTTTGATTTCGCTCGCCCAACCTTCTGCGGACTTCGCGCGTGTCGGATCGCTCTCGCCTGCGCGCGGTGCAAATTTTGATTTCGCTCGTGCAACCCTCTGCGGACTTCGTGCGTGTCGGATCGCTCTCGCCTGCGCCGGTGCGAATTTTCATTTCGCTCGTGCAACCTTCTGCGGACTTCGCGCGTGTCGGATCGCTCTCGCCTGCGCGCGGTGCAAATTTTGATTTCGCTCGTGCAACCCTCTGCGGACTTCGTGCGTGTCGGATCGCTCTCGCCTGCGCCGGTGCGAATTTTCATTTCGCTCGTGCAACCTTCTGCGGACTTTGTGCGTGCCGGATCGCTCTCGCCTGCGCGTGGTGCTTATTTGTGCTTTTGACGAGATCTTGTCAAGAGTTCTCTCTTCTGAGTGCACCAATGTGCTCTCACATGTGTGCTTTCATACGCGTGCTTTCGCATGTGCGCTCATATTTGTGTGCTCATATGTGTGCTCATATGTGCTCTCAAATGTGTGCTCTCATATGTGTGATCATGTGTGTGCTCTCGCATTTGTGCGCTCATATGTGTGCTCATACATGTGCTCTCAAATGTGTCCTCTCATATGTGTGCTCATACATGTGCTCTCAAATATGTCCTCTCATATGTGTGCTCTCACAAATGTGCTGAAATGTGTGCTCTCAAATGTGTGCTCTCATATGTGTGCACATGCGGGTGCTTTCACATGTCTGCTCTCATTTGTGCTCTCACATTTGTGCTCTCATATGTGTGCTCTCATATGTGTGCTCTCATATGTGTGCTCTCACATGTGTGCTCTCATATGTGTGCTCTCAAATGTGTGCTCTCATATGTGCGTTTTCACATGTGTGCTCTCATATGTGTGCTCTCATATGTGTGCACATGTGTGTGCTCTCACATGTGTGTGCTCATATGTGTGCTCTCACATCTGTGCTCTGACACGTGTGTGCTCATTTGTGTGCTCTCATATGTGCGTTCTCACATGTGTGCTCTCATTTCTGTGCTCTCAAATGTGTGCTCTCATATGTGTGCTCAGATGTGTGCTCTCACACGTGTGTGCTCAGTTGTGTGCTCTCAAATGTGTGCTCTCACATGTGTGTGCTCATATGTGTGCTCTCATTTGTGTGCTCTCATATGTGTGCTCTCATATGTGTGCTCTCACATGTGTGCTCGCATATGTGTGCTCTCATATCTGTGCTCTCATATCTATGTGCTCAAATGTGTGCTCTCATACAGTAGATTTGGAAAGTCGATGAGTTTGCCATATGAGTCACTATCCATGAAATTCCAGCACCCAATGGTTGTCCTTACTCATCACTCATTACAGGCACTGCCTAGTTGTGTTTCTCAACTGTTCTCCATCGATAATGGTTTGGTCAGGTAATTAACGTATGACTGAGTAGTGAAATTGCTAGTTCCATGGGTTCATCATTTTGGCCACCAAGATTTTCCATCGATGAACCAATGAAACTAGGTCACCTAATTTTGACACCAAATACCTGGATGATTACCAGTTGATCACCTCATCCATTTTGCGTTCACCATATGCAGCTGAGGATGATCGTGTTTTCGGTCTTCGGTGGAACGGGCACCACGATCCAACTCTGTTGGCAAGGCTTTATTGGAACATCCTGTGCTTGATGCTTGGTGAAAATTCGGGGGGAGCACCGCTTAATGATTGATGGTCAAATGGTTGGTTAACAATACCTAATGAGGGACGATGGCGGTTAATGATGTTTATATGAAAGATGGTTAATGGTGCTTAATAGCAGTCGATGAGTCAATAATGGTTAATGATGATGAATGTTATGACGAATTGTTAATGGTGGTTGAAGTGGTTCATGCTTGAAGGTGTTAATGGTTGGTGGTTATTGGTCTGGTGCATGCTGACAATCCTGATGATACATGATGCTTGCTGGTCAGTAGTATTGACTATTGACGAATAATGATTGGCAAAACTCGGGAATCAAGTAACCGCCAATCCTGGTGGTGGAAAACGTGGGAGTATCAGTTATCATCAGATGTATCCCAACAACAGCCGCCATTCCGGCGGAATTGGAGGTGGAAGTGGGGATACTTGTAGAGATTGAACTACTCTATATTTAAAAAAGAGCCTAGTCTGTTTAGGGTCCTGGCTGACACAAGTATTTGTATTTGGGAATGTCGGCCAGGTGGCCTAATGGCTGGCGAACAATTATGTCTTCATCCATCATCATCACCACCATCATAATCATGAACAACATCATCATGAACAACATGAACAACAGTGACATGAAAATCGTCAACTTCGACTCTAGCAGCCACATCATCGAAACCCCCAAACCAGAAACCCTAAACCCTGCCCGGAGAAGTGTGAGTTCACTAATCTTAGTAGAAGTAGGAGCAGGTCTAGAAGTAGAAGAAAAAGAAGAAGCAATACCTGGTAGAAGTAGAAGTACACTTTGCAATGTTGATGATAATATAGTGTGGTGTAAAAACAACCGAATCAATGATGTGTAAGATAATCAGCTTGCCGCATTTGCGACTGTGTCCTCATTGATGACAACCAATATGGGTAATCTGCATAGCCATTTGTATTACTGGAAACCATTAGCAAAGATCCGGGCATTTCCAGCTGCCACTTCATCAAGGTAAGATATCAGCTTGCGTGATGAACCATTCTCAAGCAACAATTTGGTTCTGGCTCAGAACTAGCACTGGCCGACACCGTACGTGACCCAACTGGATGGAATGTGCAGCCAAGTCACCATCGAAGGCCTGAGCGCCGTGGCACCACGGTGAAGCAGGAAAGAGTAGCACTCATTGACCACCACAGATTAGTCATGATAGATTAGCATGTTTCATGAGATGACTAATCTATCTAGTATTGGTTTCAGATAGATAGATTAATCATCACCGGTGAAGCAGGAAAGAGTAGCACTCATTGACCACCACAGATTAGTCATGATAGATTAGCATGTTTCATGAGATGACTAATCTATCTAGTATGACCATCACCGACCATCACCGACCATCACCGACCATCACCGACCATCACCGACCATCACCGACCATCCCCGACCATCCCCGACCAGCATCGACCATCATCGACCATCATCGACCCATCAGCATTGCTGATGGTTGGCTCATGTGGGCGATCTGAGGTCTCAACTGTTTCATCATGTCCGTCCTCTTTCCCAAAGGTGGAAAGGCGGCAGCTGCATTTGGAATGGAAGATTCACATCGATCCACTAGGTTTTTAATCCAAGACCTGGCAGTGGCAGCAGCCTAGCAAGCAACAGTAGGTCACTGGTGAAGGCTCGGTGGATATGAAACAAGAGTCAATGATGGGTAATACAACCAACATCAACCAAGAAGAATGCGTAAACACGGGGAGAACAACAAACATGGGTAAAAACCAACAAAAATCTTAACTTGTGAGTCAGGTTTTTACATATGTAAAAAACTGAAGTTTTGAGTCTTTCTAAATTGTTGATCACCATCCAAGTTCTGGAGATCACCGCTCAGTTGGATCAGGGTTTTTCGTGTGCAGGGCCACATGTGCACTGTGGAAGAGCAGTCAACAGGCGTATGCCGAGAAGGAGTGGAGCAGGGATGAGGAAAATCAAACAGTTGTTTGATGATTAGATACGAAATGATACTTCCATTGTCATTGGGGATGAAAAGTGCCATCATTGAGCTGCTTTCCACGATGTAGTTCTTGGCATCGTGTCGAGGATGATACGCGACCCCCTTGGAATCCCTGTATTCACCAAGTATTCAGCGGTTGAGTCATGTTGAGTCCCTATCACACAGCTCAAGTTTCACCTGACACGCGACGTGATCACCAGCTGATCTTGGGGTTTTCATGAGATCACTGTTGGACCTTCCCTCTTGTTTGTTCTCCTCAACCGAGGTCAAAATGGGGATAAGGGGGCTGGAAACAATGCAAAAACTCAGTGATTTAACTGGAAACAGTCAAGAATACCACTAAATCAACTGGAAGCAGTGAAACATTTCAACGATTTAGTGGTCGTCCCTTTCTTTGCTTCTCCTTAGCACCTGAAATGGACGCGCATCCAGTACATGTGTCACATGTGTGCAAGTTTGTAAGAATGATGGAGGATTCGAGTGGAACGACCGTGAATTTGTATTTTCAATCCAACCATGAGTTGGAAATCAACCAGAATCCATTCATTTGTTGGCACTTCATGGCTACCAAATTCCACCAGAGTTGGCAATCCGTGGCTAACCAACATCAACCACAGCGCCTGTGGCACATCGTCAGGAGAGTGGCTCTACCAGTCTGAAGGCTACCGCTCTTGGATCGGATGGCTGGACACACTGGGAGTCCTCTTCTTGCTCCACGGCGCAGTCTCACGCATTCAACGCAACGTAGTTGAGAACGGACCCAGTGATTTCCGTGATGGATTTCGTGATGGAGGATTTTCATGCCGGTAGCAATGTGACAAACGGATTCTGAAATGTAAAACTGGGATTTTTGCAGTGTTTGACATGGTTGGTTCTGATGCCTGGTGTACATACACATATCGTGGATTTCTGCGGCCCCGAAATGTTGATGTCTAGCAGTCTAGCAATTTTAGAAGCATTAACCCATTAGCATCTATAGCACATCCATTACTGATGGTTAGCAATGATGAAGACGATCAAGCATAAATGGCCGACAAAGTTATATGCCTTTTATATACCTGACAAAGATGTGCAAGGTCAGATCTCCATGAAGCAAAGATCAAAGAACTGCTGGTTTCTAAAGTGTTGGGTGCTTGAACCTGCTTGAAGCATCAAGGTTCATGCTCTCCAATTCGCAGATCAACACCATCAAGTTTGGATCCTTGGCGCAGATCAGTCGGTTGAAATGATTTGTCTTTTAAGTTGTTTTCCATAGCCCTCAGGTGTCATAGCTCAGCCCTTTATCATCAGTGACCATCATCGCTGAGGGATGTCTTGGCACTTCTTCTTCATGATGGACTTCATTGATCCTCAGACGGGGAGGACGCCATGCAAGGAAGAAGACATGATCTTCTTCGGCTTGATCTGTGCGAGTGAGTGCCTTGGTGCTCTCGTTGCGGGACCCGGTTGAACCGGCGCCATTTTTAGGGCCAAACAAAGCGGCTGCAACACCAAGAATTCGTCGGCCGAAGAAGTTTCGATCCAGACCCTCAACTTGTCGATGTGCGAACGTGCCCGCTAAACCGAAAAGGAGTAAATACAAGAGGTAGATAAGATTAAATCTAGATTTAATTCTTTATCTTCTATACATTGAAGCATGTCCCTTGGTAGTCTGAAATCACGATTTAATTCTTTTCAATGCCAGTCCTTGTCAAAAGAATTAAATCCGGATTCAATTCTTTGGGCCATGCGCTGCCTGAGGGGCTTCTGAAAGCCGTTCACAAAGGAATTAGATCAAGATTTAATTCCTTTTCCTTGGCTCGGGAGCCTTCTGAAATGGCTAGGCCCCCCGCGGAAAGAATTAAATCTTGATTTAATCCTTTTTATTTGGCTCGGCTGCTCCTCCTAAAATGGCAGGAGTTAAGTAGGGGTTGTAGGGATCTGAGTAGGAGTTGGGGCAGGTGTAGGAGCAAGACAAGGTTATTCATCTCTTTGGCTAACCATGTGATTCACTACCTAGCCCAGTGGTTCACTCTTCTGATTCACAGCAATGCCTGGCTGTAAGAACAAACCAGTTGTCTGACTGAAGGTTCAGAGGGTAAAGGCCAGCTGTACTCAATTGGTTCATGGTTTTAACCAGTTGTGAGTTATGACCAGCGGATTTCATCATGGCAGGTGGGCTGATTGAAGGTGGAGACCAGCTGTGTGCAATTGATTCATGGCTTTGACCAGCTAAAAGCAATTGATCGAAGGTGGCTTGGGTCTGCTCAAGGTAAAGACCGGCTATACCCTGTTGAGTCACCAGCTATCATTGCCTGATGTATCATTTTGATAAAGTTATTGTAGCTGATGCACTAGGTACAGCCGGCTGAGTCAAGGCTTTGACGAGCTAAAACCACTGGAGTCACCAGCCACACCCAGCTCATTCATTAGTTCCATCAGTTCTACCCAGCGGGATTCAGCATGTGCAACAATGTTTCTCTCTTCTGAAAGAATTATTCACTCGACCCAGGTCAGACCCCCCAAAAAAGAATTAAATCAGGATTTAATTCTTTCTTGGAGGCAAACAATTTCACATGGACCGCGAAAATAACAAGTATGCCCATTGAGCTTTGCACTGCTGGCCAAATCCCTTTTTTCCAATCGACAATTTTCCGGTTCGCAAGGACTTTTCATGAAACCAATAATTACCCTGGCCAAATCAGATTAGAACTGGAATAAAGACATGGCAAAAAAGAATTAAATCCTGATTTAATCCTTTTAATGGGTGCAATGGGAGCAGACAATCTAGAAATTTCGAACTGTCGGCATTCCGCTTTTGCGAGCCTGTTTTAAACTAATGCTTTGTAAGCCAATGTTTCTCTCTTGTGATGAAACTATTCACTCGAACCAGGTCAGACCCCCAAAAAGAGAATTAAATCAGGATTTAATTCTTTCTTGGAGGCAAACAATTTCACATGGACCACAAATATAACAAGTATGCCCATTGAGCTTTGCACTGCTGGCCAAATCCCTGTTTCCAATCGACAACTTTCCGATTTGCGAGGACTTTTCATGAAACCAATACCCTGGCCAAATCAGAT
>VSDK01010945.1:31402-45632 GCA_009767595.1 Symbiodinium kawagutii | reverse complement strand
CGGGGCCATTTTGTTTGGTTGGTGGTTTGATGTAGTAGTAGTAGTAGCAGCAGCAGCAGCAGCAGCAGGAGGAGGAGGAGGAGTAGTAGTAGTAGTAGTCGTAGTAATAACCTATTCCTCTTATTTTTTAACGCCCGCCAAACTCGACAATTTGCATCTGGTGATTTTGTTTTTGTTTTGTTTTTTTTGGTTTTGGTATTTGTGTTTACTTTTTTTTTCCGTTTGTTTGTTTGATTTGTTTAAATTCATTTCATATTACGGTTGGTTTCTTTAATTCATTTTTGTGTCCTTTTTATCGGTGTTTTTTTGAATTTTTTGCTGGTGATATATCATCGCGCTTAATTCATTATTTTCGAAATATGCATATTTTTGTTTGGTTTTTTCTTTGTATATTGATTCCCATATATGTTTTTTTGGTATATTACAAAATTATGGTTTTGAATTATGCATTTTTATTAATAGGATGTTTCGTTGATTTTTGACATATTTGAAACTGGATTGATTTTCGGATTTTTTTTGCATATTTACCGGTCAATCGATCTATCGACCTATTTTTTATTTATCCATCTTTCGGTTTTTTGATTCATTGATTCGTCTATCCATCTATCCAATTTTTTATATTTTGTTCATTTATCTATTTATTTTTGTTTTTTAATGTATCTCTCTATCTATTTGTCTATCCATCTATGTCTTTTCTGTGTGTATGCTTTTTCTTCAACGATTGAGATGTTTGCGAAGCATTTGTCAGCATACATCGTCTGACTGTTTTGGATCACCGAATGAACGCATGGGAATCCAGTAGGTTCAGCATCATTCGTGCGTTTGGTGGGTTCCAGCCCTATGAGGACAGGGGGCTGGTGAGCAATTGGACACCTGTGTATGAGGACCCTCTCCAAGAAAGGTACCTGGTTGTGATGGAAATTCAAGATCACAGCGATGGGTACCGCTGGTTAAAGCTACCCCCAGGGCTTGGGAGGAGCCTGTTTCACAGGCAGCTCTATGAGGATGTGGTGGCAAGGCACCCTTAATCCTGTGCCTATAGTGCAAGCGTCTCGGCGCAACGTTGGGTTGCGCTGCGACGGTGACCGTGCGGTAGATCTGTTGTGGGGCAGGTGAGCTGGTGAATAAGATGAGTGCCCAAAGTTGCTTGGCAAGGCAGGCGGTTTACATTGGTTTATCCAATTGCAAACGTCAGAGCCATCATGCAACATGTTGGGCCTATGCTGCGTCGGTCTTTCCACAAACTTCGTTTTCAAACAGCGATAAACAACACGCTTTTGACCAAAATCTTAAGTCTTCCAGGCACACTACGGCTTGTGTTGGTGCAATGTTGGGGCAAGCGGGCCCCATGTCGGCCACAATTTTTAGGGCCAATGTGTTGCATGCTGGGCACACGTTAGGCCCATCTTGACCTCATGTTGTTTGCACGTTGGGCTTATTATTGGGGTCCAACTGGACCAATCTTGCCGAATATTCCAGTTAAAAAAACGTAAACAACAAGCCGCTCCAGAAAAACACGGCCCCCTCCCAACACAACCTGCACCACAGATTGCTTGTAGCGCCCGCAAGGGAACACCCTGCACCTTCGGCGTGGGCGGATTTAGATGTGATAAGGGCGTGTATTTTTACATGTGCGCAAAACCCAAGAGACAGATACAAAAATGTCACAAAGACATGGACTTTAGCAATGAATGACAATGACAGCCACCCGGACGGTGTGGAATCGGTTAGCCCATTGTTTGTTCTGTGTGCGCAAATGTATTTTTTCGGATATATACATTTCTTTTTTGTGAATTTGAATTTTACAATTATTTATTTACACATATATTTTTGATTTCTTCGGTTTTTGTGAATATGTTCCATCAAAATAGGTATGTATCTCTTGGTTTTTATATCTTTATTTCTTATGAATATTTCACGATACATATCTTTTTTATTTGTGTTTATTTCAAGGTTGTTTTTCTCTTTCAGTTGATTTTCCCGATGTTTTTTGTTTTTTTCATTTTTTACATTTATGTTTGTTCGCGCGGACATTTTACATAGGAAAGGGGCTCAGGTGTGACGCGAAAATTCGGCCCGGATGTGACGCGCAGCTGCGGCTCGGATGTGACGCGTATGGACTTTGTGTGACAGGCGTGGCATTTGGTGCATTGGGGCCCGCGGATTGGATGTAATGCGCCAATGTTACAATTGGACTTTGTGTGACAGGTGTGGCGCTTGGTGCGTCTTGAACCGTTCTTGGGTTGCTTTTCGCAATGGCAGGCCTTTGCAATCGTGACGTTGCTGACGTCCTGGATCCTGAGTTTGTGTGGCGGGCGTGGTATTGGGTGCGTTTGGAAATGCTCCGGGATTGGTTTTTGCATTGGCAGGGTAGTGTGCGGTGATGTTGCTGAAGTGTTGGGTTGTGATTTTGCCTGGCAGGGGTGGTATTTGGTGGATTTGGGATGCTCTGAGAGTGCGTGTCGCAATGGAAGGGCTGCGCGAGGTGATGTTGTCCGGCGTGAGAGTGTGAGTTCGCGTGGCAGGGGTGGTATTTGGCGAGTTCGGAGATGCTCTGCGTGGGAATGCTGGCTGCGACGTTGGGGTTGCGCAGGGTGATGTTGCTGAAGTGTAGGATCGTGATTTCGCGTGGCAAGTTGGAATTGGGTGTGTGTGTGTCGAGCTGGTTTGCGATTCCCGGTCTTCAAACCCTACAGGCAGTTGAGCGACTAGTTGAAGCCCCTATGTCCCTAGTTCCCCTTGTACAGGCAGTGTAGTGACTAGTTGAAGCCCCCATGTCCCCAGTTCCCCTGTCCCAGGCCCCCTAATTAGTGTAGTGACTAGTTGAAGCCCCCATGTCCCCAGTTCCCCTGTCCCGGCCCCCAAACCCTACAGGCAGTGTAGTGACTGGTTGAAGCCCCCATGTCCCCAGTTCCCCTGTCCCGGCCCCCAAGGCCTACAGGTAGTGTAGGGTTGATGATTCACGCGGTGCTGAATCTGAGTTTCATTTGGTGTCAAATCTGAGCCTGATTCAAGGGTGTTTCGGTGTCAAATCTGAGCCCCTTGCCTTTTACATGTGTCAGTGATGAATAGTAAATAATATGACCACGGAGTCCCACTAAATCCTGGCGATGTTCCACGAATCAAATGATAGCTGCTGGTGCTCCAAGAAATGTGGGATGCTAACGGTTGATTGTCGCACTCGATTTTATAGTGTTCATTCTGCTCATTGTAAATGGTACCCTGGGCACCGGACCGCATAGAACTGATACATGTTCATCAAAGTAAAAGAAAAGGAAATAGAGGCCATGTCAGTTGATAGTGACAGATGGTGATGGTTGTCAAGGGCTATGACCACATGGTTGGAAGCGTGAGTTTGATGCGGTTATTTCCACTGGCCGGGAGTACCCAATTGTTTTTCCCAAGACAGTAAGGACATTGACAATTTTTGTGTCTTTGGAACGGACCCCTTCTGATGCAGGACGCTGGCGGAGGTTTTTGTTCCAGCATCAATGACAATTGGATTTGACATCCGTTTTTATTCCGAAGAGATCCGAGTGGTGAAGTTGGCCCAGGGCAACCAGACGCCGATGATAGCAATGCAAATTTCCTAATTCGGCCCCACCCGGACAACCGCTGAGGAACCAGTTTATTGAAGAGTCGGCCAAACACGTGCACAAACTCCAAAAGTTCCTGGTAAGCCCAGCCATGGATTGAATTCCAGGTTGCAGCCAAGCGTTCGGGTTACTGCTGAAACTTGTAGAGGGTGCTATTTGGGTTTGTTCATAAAGAAACCATCCTAAATGTATGTTTCGTTCATATAAGGCAAGGCCATGCAAGGCCCATGATTCCCACGTTTTCACGTCGCTGTTTGGGAGTCCTTCATGTCATTCATCCCCGCTATTTTGGCAGGTCAGAGAGTATCGGCGGAAGAATCTCCAGCCCGATGCGGACTTGGCAGATGAGCCTTGGAAGCAACAGGAGGCCATCCAAGCTATGCAACGGGAATGGTTTATCGACTTATGGATGTGACTGTCTAACGTAACATTGCCCAGGCCTGGGGGTAACGCTGCCAGGAGACCACCATGATCTTCAGCCTTTCCTTTACAGCGCGAAAGGCTGCAGACTTGAGCCAACTCCTTTGCGAACGCGAGGCGGGGAAGGCATTGGATTTCACCGCTGCTTGGATGGTGGTGAACCCATCGGAGATTGGGGGTTGGGGCATGTTGGGGAGTAGGTCGGAGGGGTCTGAACAGCACGTCCATGGGAGCCTTTGGAATGGATGGGGCGTTCTTGGAGAGTGGTGGGAGACGGTGGTGAAGATGTGCGCATCATCAATCTATTGTCAAGCCATCATGTAATTCCGAGGGACCACGCCAAATGATTCAAGATGAGCTAGCTGGATTTTTTGGAGAGCGAATAGCAAAGGGAATGAACCCTGGCCAGCTGTTTTGCATAGCTTGCATGGAAGTCACTGCAAAATGTCCGTTTCTGGTTGCATCCCTGAATGGTTTCGCACAAAAACTCGGGAAACCGACGGAAAAACCATGTTGCTCTCAAGCTGGTCGCATCAGAGGCCAGATGGGCTTGTTGGCGCGGCGACAATTTCGTTCTGCTGATGAAAGGTTGTTGGGAAGGGCACGCACCTCAGATCTAGGTTTTTGCCATCCGTGGCGGGTTAATATGGTCAGCTACAGTGGGAGCATCATCCCAAAGAATGGGAGCCATTGGGACATTTTGTGGGATGCTTTTACCCCGTGTTTGTAAGCATTTGGACCAAGTACCCCATGGATGTTTTCAAACTGTGTTCTTGCAATTTTCCACAGTTCGCGATCGCCCCCGACTTCTAAGTGCTTTCCAAGAACTCGCGCCCACTTGTCAATGTTCAGATGTTTGGGGACGATGGCTGTGACCGTTGCACAAGCATATCTCAGCCGACATGAACCCTTTGATAACTGCCTTGTTAGTGCTTCGGATTCACCATGGAGTACCGGTTGTGGGATGCAATAAATCACAGATGAAATATGGACGAGTAATCGTCCATGTATCTATTCCAGATAAACACTAGTTGCACTGACTAAGTATGGATTGATAAGAATTTTTGCCCATATTATGGTGGTTTCTTAAAGTCGGGATACCCCTAAATCATCCAAAAATATTTTTGTAGCAATAAACGAACCATTGAGAACCTCGCATATATTGACCAATAGCAGCATTTATTTCGTTCATGTCTGTCCTTTTTTTGCTTCTTTGTTGGCTCGGGGGTGAAGGCGTCGGGACGGTGGCACTGAGGAATCCCACCAGGGGGGCTCTCCTGTGTGTCCAGCCGCTGTGATTGGTAAATCCATGGCTAAGAGGAATTGTGGTTTGATGGTGATTGATTGTGGTTTAATGCTGTTGAATGGTGATTAAATGATGGATTATCATGTATTTTTAGTTGGAGGGATGATGGCTGCTTGTTACTGGCCAGTATATGCGCCAATCTGCTTGTTACTAATGATATATCATACTAGATGGTGGCTGATCATGACTCAGAACCCATCGATTATCACTGTCAAGCATGGTTAGTTCCCTCGTGAGTCTATGGTTAAGAGTGGCACCCAGTGATGGCTCTGACACTCTGAGGTTCGTGAATACTTGGCGTCCCACAAAAATGTTCAGCCCCTTGGCAGATCGGCAGGAGCTTGATCGCAGGTCAACCGAGGTGAGGACCGAAGTGGAGACACGATGCACCCCATGGGATTCTGCAGAGGTGATCCCCAGCCAATTGTCATGACCCATGTCGACTTACCCGAGGCAAGGACCATTTGGAGTTTGCAGTGAGGAACTTCGTTGGAATCACCGTGGTGTTCTTTCTGGCCATTTCGCATCTTGCCTGCAGATCTGTAGGCACTCAGCAACCAGTTTGGGTTGCGCGTGTCGGGGTCGATCTGCTCCTGCTCAAGCCATGGGATGCACAACCCCCAGGAGTTCAGCTGGTTACGCTATGTTTTCCCACAGCCAGCAGGTATCACCTTAGCTAACCCTTGGTTTTGCATTTTCCCATCACATTCTCATGTTGACAAGGGTGAGTCGCGTTGGAAACATTGAAAGGCTCCAGAACTACATCTTCAAGCGCTACAGTGCCGTGATGTCACTTGGCGATCAAGTCAGTGACCCTTCTGTACCCCTGAAATTGATTGAAATTGATGGTTGCCCATGGTTAACCTAAGGGATCATGTGGACTTGTTTGGGGATTACCATCATGGACATACCCATTTTTGTACGGATCAAAAGCCGGCTTCGGCTTCAGCTTGGTTTGGAGGAGTTTGATTTCAGGCAGTGCACCACACCAACCGAAAGCCAGCAGCACACTGCTGGGATGAAGCCGTATAAACATGTTTAAACAGTAAACACATGTATGCAAAGAAGTGAATGACGAAGGTAATGAAAATCTCATGATTTGCCCTTTCCGAACATCGAAGGACCCATCCTTTGGGGCAACGCCTTGAAGCCTCGCATGCCTCGCGTGAAGTGAGGCCTGCGACTTTGGCTCTGCTGATCTCGCAGTACCAAAGCACTGCCTTCACCAACAACCTGCACCGACTGCTGGGCGTTCTCCTGGGGAAGGCGGGAGAAGGTCATGAGTTACTCATGCAAGGCCGCATGTAAACATAGGACTGGTAGGGTTAATCATGCCAACAGATACATATATATGATCATATATGTATTCATCTATATACATATATACATATATACATACTTACATATATACATATATACATATATGTTTAAATATATATATATATATATACATACACTTGCAACTCAGGTTTTATCCAGATGGGATGTTTGACACCGCCTTTTTGTCACACAATTCAACCCACACACAGGTGCCATAGAAAAGCCATTGGCCAATTGTACTGTAAATTGTACTGTAATTCAGGATTCCCAAGGTTGCCTATCCACTAGTTCGGAATCATCCAAGAATACTAAGGGTGAAATTTGGGGAACCTCTTGTTAGAAGGTCGTGAAGTGGTCACTACGTTCCTGATTTCCAAACTTGGGCGTTCGATAATCTTAATTATAGTAATTATATACATTACACTGCCAACGTTTCTTGAAAGGATGTTCCCAACTCATCCTGATTCCTTTTTGAAAGACGGAATTTCAATTCATGGATGGAGACTAATAAGAGTGCAACTTAAAGTGGAGCCAAATTGGAAAGGGGTGATTTGGACCTGGTTTCTAAGATCCGGCCTCAAAAAATTCCACAGAGATCGCTGTTGAAAATCAGTAGCAAAGGTTGTACCAAAATCGATTCTGGCAAGGATATACCCAACTCCTTTTAGAAGACAGTATGATTTTATAGACCAATCAAGTTATAGGCCTTAATCAAAAGAGTCGAAGGGTTTTAGCGAGATTCTTAGGGACAAACAGATTGCGCGAGACTCTTCCCTCAGGAGGGACGTAGCAAAATTCCGGAGGGATTAGTAGCGATTTAGACAAAAGCCGTTTTCAGTGTTCAGATCAAGGATGACACGTGATTTTGACTCACAGTCATGTCATGCGCCGTTTACAAGTGTTTATTTTTGCCAGCAGTTTATCATGGTAGGTTGGCTTCCCAGCCATGTCGCCAGGTGTTGCCCATTCTGATCACATCAGCGCTATCCCTGCTGCACTGCGGTAATATCCGGTCACTTGCTGCGTACTTTTCCATTTGGACCTATGTCCAGAGCTCAGCTGGCGCTGCTCCTATTGATTTTCAGGTCGGTGCGCAGAGTCAGAGAAGCGTTGATAGTTTATGATGACTATGAACCGTGCAACGGTACTTTCGCCAAATGCTTCATTGTGCTGGCTAGATAGACAGATAGCTAGATAGATAGATAGATAGATAGCGGACGATTTGCACATTCAGTGATTTTTGTTTGATGATGCAGGTTCAGCAACCATCATCCGCCATTTCTTGAGACCTCCGTGGCGGCTCTCAGGTGACATTCTTCTCCTACATGTACTTCACATCAGCCACCTGGTCCTTGGTCGGTTGTTTGGTCGCGGGCTTCGGTGTCTATCCCTTGTTGGAGCCCTGCAACGCTGGTGGGGACCTCAGAAGTTGGAGCGGTGGCAGACCATCGACGGTCGGACGGGGCTACCCCAACGAGGTGTTTGGGTGTGTCTTGCGCATGTACACTGTGGATGAACAAGATCTACAGAAATGGCATCAAATTGTGCTGAGTTTTGAATATCAGCTGTTTCTCCATTGTTCCCCCAGTTGAGCACTGCTCCCAGATCTTAGTAAATGTGATATGTCCAGGCTTTGGATCAGATTTTGCTGGATCGCGCAGTCATTTGAAGAGACTCGTTGTTTTTGTTGGATTTGTTGTTGCAATGGCTCAAGATCAGTCACCAGCCAACAGTGATGCTGGATTTGTTCCCAGCACAACGCGACGAATGCAAGTGAAACACAGAAAATTGCAAAAGATTTGGTTCCGTCCCACGGCCGGGAACAGGTCGGGCTCCAACTACTGCAAGTTGTACCGTAGTCCTTTGTCCAGAGACTTGTGGTTCAGATTGCTGCGGCACCCAACATAGTTTTAGCAAATAGTCATTTGGGCATTCCAATGGGGCATTGGTTCAGAGAGGCAACCACAGAAAGCAAATGCAAGTGGTTCGGCTCGAGTATTTGGATCATTCCTGATAAACCAGTTGTCGGCAAACAATCCCTCGATCATTTTAGATGTTGCCAAATCCTTGTTTCACCATTGCTGGGCATCACTAACCAGCATCATTCAGATTAAGCGAGATCGACCATCAGTATTACATTACCTCAATTTCAACAGCCAGTTTCGATCATCATCAACCTTATCAAGCCTCATCAACCTTTATTGACCATGATTAACTGACCATGACCATCAGGAGGAACCAGTCACCAGTAGCCATCATGAACCGTCACCACCATCCATGCTCCAAGCCTGCAGCTGCAGGCCTCAGTGGAGAGACTCTACAACTTCGCTACTCCGAGCTGCTGGGCCTGGAGATGTGGAGGGCCGATTTCTTTGGCTCGTTGATCAACCATCCAGCTGTTTGTAGCTATAACCAACAAGTGACTTGGGGATACACCGTTTTTGGCCCACCCTATATTTTTGGGACCTGTAAATGTGATGGAAGATTGATGCGTTGGATGACAATAAGACCTTCTCTGATTCTGGATTTGACATTTTATATTTGGTCAATCATAATCGCGCAGTTGAGAGGGGAATAGATCTTGGACAGGGCATTCACGCCCTAAAAACGAGCACGGTCTACATACCAACCAATGGCAGAATACTCATTTGCTGGGCATGTGTTGGCTGAACCCAACTGGTTGCAGCAAGCATCCTGGCTGTTGCTGGGCTGTGGTGTATTCTCATCACACCAAACCCCGGAAACGTTCAGGAAATGACTTTGAAGTATTTTGAAAGAAGACTTCAGGAGAATCCTCCTCTGAAACCTGTGGTTTTCCGGGACTTCCGGCGGCGCTTGGCAGCTGAGGTTGGGTCAGATTACCATGGCAGTGGCTGTGCAGATGCTGATCGATACCCTACTGAAGCGCAATGGACCAGCCGAAGTGGCAGTGCCGTGGCCCAGATGGTTGGGGATGGGTCATCCGGTGATCCTCATCATCAGCTGCAGCATCTGCATCCCCATCCGCATATCCAACTGGTCGTTGTTGGTCATTATGCATTATAAACCACCAATTCACCAAGCATCAATTAGGCAAGCATTGACATCATTGACCGCCAAGAATCATCATTGCAAGAACTGGAGCAGTTCATTGGACGTGAAGTTGAGAGGGGGTTCCCACAGCTTGAGGATCATCCTTGGGGGTGCCGCTTCCATAAATGGTCGCGGGCCTCTGAAAACTCCGGATTTGTTGATGTCGGCCTTGACGGGTCAAGTATATTGGTCAATATGATATGCTGAGAAAATGTTCATGTGATCTTGGTAAGCCACCAGGCCTTGTTGAAAAATGCCATATCAGCCATGTCATGAACGCTGCATTCAAGTACACACCGCACGAGGTGGGCGGAAGTCTCGAATAGGAAGGAAACATGATCCTATCACGGGTTGGCACATTTTTTGCCTATAAGAATTTGGGAAAAGTTCCTGTTCCCAGCTTTGGGCGGACTATTTGTACCTATTTGTGAGGTTTGTGTTTGTGTTTGCTGTTGGTGTGCCAGCGTGGATGTTTGTGCCGCCTCAGCATTGCTGGTTGTGTATGTATGTATGAATGCATGCACGCATCTATCTATCTATCTATCTATCTATCTATCTATCTATCTATCTATCTATCTATGTGCGTACGTACGTACGTACGTAATGTGATGTGATGTGATGTGATGTCAAGTAATGTAATGTAATGTTGTGTTCTGTTGTGTTGTGTTGTGGTATGTTGTGTTGTGTTCTGTCATGTCATGTTATGTTGTGTGATGCTGTGTTGTGTTATGTTATTTCATGGTATGTTATGGTATATTGTGTTATGTTTTGTTATGGTATGCTGCGGTATGTTATGTTATGGTATGTTACGGTATGTTATGTTATGTTACGTTATGTTACGGTATGTGATGTTAGATTATGTTATCTTATGTTATCTTATGTTGTGTTGTGTTGTTTTATGTTTATGGTATGTTATTCTATGTTGTGTTGTGGTATGTTATGTTTATGGTATGTTATGTTATGTTGTGTTGTGTTGCGTTACGTTATGGTATGTTTATGTTGTGTTATGTTATGGTATGTTATGTTTTGTTATGTTATGTTATGTTATGTTATGTTGTGTTGTGAATGTTGTGCATGTTATTTTTTGTTGTGTTATGTTATGTTATGTCATGTTATGTTCTGTTATGTTATGTCATGTCATGTTATGTTATGTGTTGTTTGTATGTGATGTTATGTAATGTATGTACTGTATGTACTGTATGGAATGTATGTAATGAATGTAATGTATGTACTGTATGTAATGTATGTAATGTATGTACTGTATGTAATGTATGTAATGTATGTACTGTATGTAATGTATGTAATGTATGTGATGTATGTTATGTATCTAACGTATGTAATGTAATGGAATGGAATGGAATGTAATCTTATGTATGAAATGCAATGTAATGTCACTAAATGTAATGTAATCTAATGTAATGTAATCTAATGTAATCTAATGTATGCAATGTAATGGAATGGAATGTAATGCAATGTAATGTGATGTGATGTGATGTAATGTAATTGTAATGTAATGTAGTGTAGTGTAATGAAATGGAATGGAATGGAATGTAATGTGATATGATGTGATGTAATGTAATGTAGTGTAGTCTAATGTAATGTAATGTAGTGTAGTGTAATGTAATGAAATGAAATGTAATGTAATGCAATGTAATGTAATGTAATGTCATGTTTGTGTAATGTAGTGTAATGTAATGTCATGTCATGTAAAGGAATGGAACGAAGTGGAATGGAATGGAATGTCATGTCATGTCATTCAATGTGAGGTGATGTCATGTCATGTAATGTAATGTAGTGTCATGTCATGTCATGTCATGTAATGTAATGTAGTGTAATGTAATGTAATATAATGTAATGTAGTGTAGTGTAATGAAATGTACTGTAATGTAATGTCATGAAATGTAATGTAATGTGATGTAATGTAATGCAATGTAATGTAAGGTAATGTTATGTAATGGAATGGAATGGAATGTATGTATGCATGCATGCATGCAATCATGCATGTACGTAACATAGTGTGTTTGCTGAAATTTACATTTGTGTTTGCATGGATTTGTATATACGTACGACCTGTTGCTGCCTTTTTGTTATTTGCATGTTACAATTGTTGTTTGATTCACATATATTCATAAGCATTGGTTTTTGTAGAGCTGTTTTTCATGTTTTGCTTTTCTTTCACTTCATGATTATCTCATGTGCGGTTGGATTTGATCGGTGAAACAATTTGTTGTTGAATCACGGTTACAACCGAAGTTTTGGCCTTTGCGGATGACTATATAAATTGTGGGTGCGCGTGATTTGGGAATTCTATCTGGAAATGGTACTGTTTGCTTCCTTGACTGTTTCAAATTCTTGATGTGGCAAGCAGCGTTTCAACGATGGCTAGGAGGAATTGCTAGGTATGCATAGATTTGCGGGATGCATCGAATCCAGCTGGCCATGGTGAAAGCCACAAGAGCTTTTGAACATGGTAAACTGCGCGCGCGGTTGATCAATATAAATTACCATGGTGTACACATGTACAGTATACTTGTATCGATGCACAACACCCTACGTCTTGATACGCGCAATGAACAGGCATGGGCAGGAACAACATGCCTTCCAAAACTTGCAGGAACTTACGGCAGATTAGTTCCGATAGTTGGCTACGGAATATACAAGCATTCCCGGAATGAGACATGATAATCCCCGCTATGTATATTTGAGTCATCAACGACGGGTAGCCGGATAACGTGGAACCCAGGTGCCACGTATTGTTTTGCGAGGCCCCGTTGAAAACAAGGTGCCTAAGCTCAGGAATCCGACCCAGTATGCCGCAAGAATAGACCGCTCCAGCATTTCCATCGCCAACAAACCAGCATGTCATCAAGTTCTGCAACTCTGTTGGAGCTGAGCCCAGCTGAATTTTGATTGTTCGATCAATCCTTAAGAGCTTTGCCAGGCACTGTGCTCACTTCTTTTTGAAGTGAGCATCCATGTTTGGGCACGACGGCGCCAAAACCCCATCGCCTCAGGTACGCTTGGCAGCAACTCAGTGGTCACTGGGGAGGGGCCGTCAAGCTGGCGTCGCTGGCTGGCTCTTTTTTGGGGTGTCTGAGGGTACGTTTCCTGCGTCGCACTGCAAAGTACGCATGATGCACCAAAGATATCTTCAAAAGATGTTTGATCAATCCTGAAGAGCTCTACCAGGCGTTGTGCTCACTTCTCAAAAGAAGCGAGCATCAATGTGTGGGCCAATGCAGGCAGGCGTGAGCAGGCATTTGAAAAAGAGATGTCAACAAGCGATTCCTGCAATTTCTTGGGGTCTTTGGCGGGAAACCAACGTCTGATCCAATCATCACACCTTAAAACAACACTGGCAGTATCAGCAGTAAATGAGGACTGCTCGTCCTCCATGTTCCACAGTATCACCTTTCGTGAATATTGTGTTAGTTCCTCAATCCCTAGCAGAAATGATATGAATTAACCTGTGGTACCTGACCATGTCCTTCTCAGTTCCAAGTACTCCATGCATAGTGTCAGCATTTGTTACCGGTCCATAATCCATGATCCAGTTTTGATGCATGTACCATATCAATGAAGTATCAAATGCCAGATTCTTTTGAAATTGTCCATAAAAAAGGGTACGGCCTTGAAATGGTGTATGTTTTTTGATCAACATTGGCCAGGCTACCGAAAGCTTAGTAGGTACCACCTTTATATCGACAGATTCATATCCTAACTACATGATGGTTGGTGGTTTTTGAATTTTCATATTTCCCTGATTGTTGTGGGGCCCTAGGAGGATCCTCACACTTTCCATAAACCACTTTTTTGGCGGGAAAATATGTTTTTTTTGTGGCCACTTGGCTTCAATCAACCCAGTTATTGTTGCGGGGCCCGCTCCATGTGTCGCAGGAATTGGCGTTGCAAAAGTGTTCCAAACGTTGTTTTGATGGATGGAGATGATTCTGTCACGCGCAGCTTGTTTCCTTGGAGTTAGTTCATTTGTTCATGCTTCGAATCGCATGTGCTTTGGATTCGATTCCTCTTGGTTGCGAATTCGAACAATTAGTTCAGTTATGCCGCTCTGCGCTGGGGACTGAACCAGAAACCAAGAACAACGGTGGTTAGAGGCTGGTGTTGACGTTGTTTGTAAGTGTTTGTTGGTGTTGGTTGTTCTTGTTTTTGTCCTTGTTGCTGCTTGCGGCTGTGAAGCTTGTGATGCCGGATCAGCCGAACCTGGATTGCACGGCGCCGATTCACCCACGCAGGAGTGGGTTGCAATGGAAGCGCGGTGTTCCGTGGGCGAGTGCCATTGGGTGGCAGAATGCTCATGGGTGCTGTGGTTGGCGGTTGTTGGTTGTTGGTTGTTGGCTGTTGGCTGTTGGCTGTTGGCTGTTGGTTGTTGGTTGTTGGCTGTTGGCTGTTGGCTGTTGGTTGTTGGCTGTTGGCTGTTGGCTGTTGGCTGTTGGCTGCTGGCTGCTGGCTGTTGGTTGTTGGTTGTTGGTTGTTGGTTGTTGGTTGTTGGTTGTTG
>VSDK01010945.1:2707-21806 GCA_009767595.1 Symbiodinium kawagutii | reverse complement strand
CGGCATTCCCGATCTTTCGACAATCGCCATGTTTCACAATCCTTTCCTCCTATCAGAATCCCTCAAGCCGCCCCAAACAATATCCAGATTGAATGGCGAGAAAACCAGGGTTTTGAGGCCTTTTTCACCATGATACACCCCTTAGACTTTTCATCACCATTGTCAACCCTTGGCGATCAAGCATTATAAATATGGATTGGAGAGGGGATTTCTAACAGAAGGGGAAATGGATGGCAGCTCAGCGATGGTTCAAGCCGTCACGAGAGAACCTTCCAACTGCTAAAGGATGAGGTCCATCAACAGTGTCAGCATATCCAGTGGCACCCATTGTTGTTGATAATCATGGTATAGCATTGAATATCACCATGACAACAGGGTTTTCTTTGATTACTCTGACCCTGCATTTGCTGCAGATGGGTTGTGGAGCTTCCGCCTGCTGTGCGAAGCACCAAACCTTTGAAGCGGACAGAAATCCGCTGAAATTCCCAACAGCCAAAACCTTGCAGGAGTTCTTCGAAGAGGGTTATCAGAAGGGATGGCTTTTCAAACATGCAGACTACTCTTGGTCTGATAGAGTAGAGAAGTGGGGCTGGACCCATCAGCCGAGCAACATCTTTGTTTGGGGTGATGCTATCGACCTTTCTCGTGGGGGGGCCCCGCGCGTTTATTTTCACTACACGAATGAGCTGGCCTTCCGAAACATCACAGACGAGAGCAAAGAAGTTGTTGAAGTTCTCGCTTCCATGCGCACATCTGGCCCCACGGCTAATGCATGGTGGGGCCAACGCATCTATACTGTGCCCAAAGACCCTGCAAGTTGGGTCAGTTGCACGGAGATTTTGGATAACAATTTTCGCAATATGATGGCCAGGGATCGCGACTCGAAGGGGGAAGACTTCGTGAATGCGGAGTACCCTCCTAGAGTTGCTTATTGCATTCCCATACTCGCAGATGAAGAGCTTTGTTATGATGTTTCTGTACGGGCTACTCCTGACATGGAAGCTGCAGGGAAAGCTCCTGGTATCAACTTAGCTGACAAGGCTCTCACCGAGCCTGGTTTGCCTGCCCGTGTTTGCATTGTCATTCGTGTAGAGGATAGTGAGCACCAAGTGCAAGGAGCCTCAGCTAGGTTGACAGATACCCTGCGTTTGCGGGCTGCAGCTATGGCCCGACAACCAGGGCAGCATGGAGCAACTGTGTCAGCACAAAGCCGCTTCGCTTGGGCATTGCTTCGACGTGGTAAAGGCAATGCAGCTTTGAAGGTGCTTCAGACTGCGTTGCCAGATGCACAGCAGCATTTGGGTTTCAAAGACGCCAAGACTTTGATTTGTGCCAATGCCATGGCAGAAGCCTTGAGTGCAGTTGGCAAACTTAAAGAGGCAGAAAAGCTGTACCGAAATGTCTTGGAAGGAAGGGAGCAAGTATTTTCAAAGTCACATCCAGACGCGTTGAGGTCTGCCACCAACTTGGCATGTCTTCTTCAGAAGCGCGGCATGTCAGATGAAGCAGAGCTGTTGTTCCGCCGGGCCCTTGAGGGGGAAGAGCAGCACTTTGGAAAAGAGCATCCAGACACATTAAGATCTGTTAGCAACTTGGCGGCCTTCCTACTGTCTGTGGGCAAGCTGGAAGAAGCGTACCAATTGAGTTCCAGGGCTCTGCAAAGCCGGGAAAAACTTTTGGGAAAGTGGCATCCCCATACTTTGATCTCTGTCAACAACTTGGCAGCCGTGCTGCAAGCGCAAGGAAGGCTGTCAGAGGCAGAACAGCTGTTTCGCCGCGCAGTCGAAGGTCAAGAGGCCCAGTTAGGTTTACAGCACCCTGAGACCAAGCAATCTCTCAAGAATCTGGTGAGTGTTTTGCAAGAACAAGGTGAAACTACAGAAACAGAGGAGTTCAAACTCAGCATGGCACATCCTATGGACGAAATGGCCACGCCATTGGCCTCGCAGGGAGCAGCCACCTGGGATGAGGATCGATGTGAACGTGATGCGCTTGGCGATTTGCTGGAGATGTTGACTTCGGAAGGTTCTGGGGCTTCGCATGACTCACATAGCCCTCGTGATCAGGGCATAGATGATTCACCAGAGAACGTCGATCCACGGATCAAGTACAAGGCTCGTTTTCTGTCAAGCCAAGGTATTTTTCAAACCGGCGGTGGACCTCGTTGTGCTGCACAACGAAATTCGAAGGACCAAAATTTCGCAAAAGCAACCAAATCATCTGCACAACGTACATTGGTCAACCGCTCCGGGCACCCAACATGAAGACTGCCAGCCGACTCAAACGATTCCAACACCCGTGAGTGACCGTTGTCCATCTCATGGATGTTCTGATATGTCCAGAAATTGAGAACTTAAGGTTTACGATTTCGGAACGTGTCACGTGAGAATTTTTCACTTTGACTACACGCACCCAGTTGACCAAAGCTTCACCAAGGTGCCACTTTACTGAGTTCTTGCCTGGCAAAATGAAATCTTTGACGGCAGGGTTTCTTCATATCATGTCATCCCAAACGGAAACGGAAACAGCTCACTGGGGCCCAGCTTTGCCTGGTTCTTTCGTATCTTTGCTCCCTGCCTTTCAACTTGAGCTGGGTAGTGGTGGGTGTGTTTTCCTTTCTGATCTTGTGAACTTGGCAGTTCTTGAATGTGTCTTGCGCTGGTTAGTATCCATTGTCAGTTGCGTTGAGAAGGATCAGTCATTATGCACCACCAATTTCAACGGCACCATTCCTTGTTTGCCAGCACATCCGGGGGTGAGTGCTAAGATTGGTTTCTTTCTCAAGTGGGTCGACCCGAGATTTAGATTTCATTCTCCAGGCAGCCACAACACCATATAAAGTGATCAGACTTTCACCGTGGTTCAGCATGATGGTTCATCGTGGTGCAGGTTGTATGACGTGCCTGAACCTGATCATCATCAGCGAGAAGACCTGGACAGTGTTCCTTGGAACTGAGCATGGCAGGTTGACAGGGGCCATCTTTGGTGGACCACCAGTTGTTCTGAGGCAGTTGTATCAACTATGGTTTTCCACAAACATGGCGTTTTCTCAAAGGGTTTCATGGTGCAATGGTCCGTTAAACATCACCGGGGTGTAACCTCTCACTTTGCCGCTTGGTTTCGGAAGTTTGCCTGGCACACGTGGTCCAAAGCTGGGGAGCGCCAATGGCGCCAATCTGCTGGGGACCTTCGAGGGGCATAGAAATGCTGAACCAACTATTTAACAATTCTTAAGGAGGATATGTGATCAACCAGTTTATTACCTACTATTCACCAGCATGTATCAATCGAACTAGCTCATGGACCATGAAAAACCCACCAATTTTGCCAGCTGATTGGCCATCATGAAGCGTCACCACTATGAACCACCATGAAACACGTAAGTCATGTCGACTGTGTTCATTGCTACTCTGCCAATGGTTTTTGGTCTTCCAGCCCGACCCCCAGCTCCTTCCGTGACACTGGCGCTTAGGAACGCGTCCGTTCGCGCCGTGGATGATGAAGCTGAGGAAGGAGACGAAGCCATCGCCACGCCCAATGATGGAACTCCCATTGCCCGGGGGCCCAGTCCGCCTGTTGCAGTGCCACCAGGTGAAGCCACTCTCAAATTGTCGTGGTGCTGGTGGCGCGGGTGCTGTGATGGTGTTGGAGGGGTGTCGCCAGACAACTACTTGATGGGACAGGTGTTGTAGCCCTCAAGTTGGGTTGGCTGTTTTGGACTTGGTGGTGCTGTTCGCATCACGACTCAGTTCTTCCATACCAGTACTTCAAAAAATCATAGAAATTTTGTGAAATCTTTCTGGTGCAAATCATCGTGGTGCCGACTAGTGCCCCATATTTTTGCTGTAAAGATTCGGGCCCAGGCATATTCCAACGCGGAGAACCACAGTGTGCTCCAGGCTGCGTGCATGGCCCTGGGTGGTTCCGCGCTGTGTTCGAATGTAAAGAGTGGTTCCATCCTTCTTAAGCATTAGTCATTTATTAGTCATCGCGACTAGTCATTCCAACTAGTCATTCTGTAGTCCTTGCATGTCATTCCATGTCATTCCTTAGCCGTTCCATAGTCATTCTTGGGTCGTGAGAGAACCTAGACACTATTTTAGACACTATTTAAGTGTTTGTTGTCAACCATTATCGTCATGGAACGGATATACCGGTGTAAAGATCAGTCGCTCCTCTTGATATCGAGGTTGAGGATCAGTAAGTATCAGGAGTTGTTGATAGTGATGATCCCACATGATCTCGAAGCACTACTTTTTCTATACGTGCTTGCCAATCATTCTTTGAATAATCATCCACCCTATTCTACCATAAAATGTTTGTTCTGAAAATCATCAACCCTTAATCCTGAGACACCATCCCCTGCTCGACCTGTTGCGGGCATGTTGCTGGACACCTGTTCGCCGTCCATGAGTGCCTCGCCAGATTGCGACCAATAGCATGCAGAGCGTTATGGTCAACGTGGAGGACAGATTCCGTACCAGCAACCAGCATGAAGCGAGTAGGCCCCAAAGGTGGGAAAGCATTCTTGGCGACAAATCCACATGTGCACATCAATACGCCCAAATACATACGCACATATGTCTCTGAATAAGATGAACTTTTAAAAATCATATATGGATAGAGATACGAGGGGATTGCGGGAAATTATAAGGGATTTTACGGGTATATAGGAATATATGGGTATTTAATAACACAGGTAGGTCATGCATTGAACAACTGTATTTCATTTGCATATACCTAAAACGTATCTACGCTCTGGTAATATAACCTGGAGCCATAGTCACAATGGTTCACCTATCAGAAATGGAGTGTTTCTTTGCTTCCAGGCGAGTTTACCACAGACTATCTATACCAATTTTACTAGCAAGGTCTTTGGCAAGCTAAAAGCCTTGGAATATAAAGACCATGGTGGTTTCAAGACCTTGGAATATATCCAAAAAAACATAGCTAGATAGTTGATATATCCTGTTATTGCTTATCATCCCCTAACCATTAACCAGCTATTGAACCAGCTATTGAACTAGCCAGGTTTCTACTATAAAGACCTGCTATGGTGGAATCCTGCTAGGGTGGTTAACCACATGGCTGCTGCAGCGCCAGGAGGAGATCTACCAGACGGTGGACCACGTGTCCTCCGCGTTGCAGGCCATCCTTCGCCACCGCATCGAAGCCAAGTTGGACCATCCGCCGCTACGCTGAAGCGCGACCTGGAGCCGGGAAAGATGGGATTTGTTCAAGCAAAAACAATGGCTAAATAGTCATGAATTGATATAGTTGGTTCTGAATGGGTTCTTGATTGTTAATTATTAGTGGATTATTTATGAATATTAATGCATATAGTTGGGGAATTTACTATTTATGGATTATTTTCTTTATTATGATTGGCAAAATGATTGATGGGTTGATTAACTATGAATGCATTATTTATGCGATTCATGTTAGGGACAGTGATCTCTTGGGTGATCTGGTTTAGTGATATGTAGTGAGATTTTGGTGGCTGGTGATATGTTGCTGATCTCTTGGTGATATTTTGTTGTTGTGATATGTCGTTGCCATATTTTGCCTGACATATTGTTGATGACGCTATGTTGGTGATAGATAGTATATGGTAAATGATCACGACAGTATCACCGAAAATTGGTATCAGCAAAAGATATCAGCACAGATCCCCATGAATTGGGCCAATGAATATCCCAAGAGATCGACTACTTTGCGTTCTTGGGAGTGAACAGCCAGGGGTGTGGGTTAACACAGGCATTTCTCTGGAATTGCAACAGAGAAAATGGGGAAATCATCCAGATTCAGAGGGAGCATACCCTATGCATCCAATCATTGCTGGTTTCCCAATATTGGAGGTGTGGTTTCTTCGCGCTCAAGTTGACACGCAGACATGGAGAGCCGCATGAGCAGCATGACGAACCCAAGGTCCAAAAATGTGTATCGCAGTGCAGTTGTAGAAAGCTTTTACAGGAGTTATTACAGTATACGTTATTGGCCTCGGAAGGGATGGCGGAAGCTGATGTTGTGGCTGTGGAGGCAAAGTTCAACAGGTTCCTAACTTGTACGCGGAAGCATTGTCTGATGGACATCCTGCGAGCCCAGTACACTTCGGTCTTCGGAAGCTTCGAGGTGTTTTTTCGTTGCTAAAGTCATGAAGGAACAACAAAGAAAAGCTGAGATGCGTACCCTCTTAAGAGCAGGAACAAAGATCAGGTCAAAGCGGCAATGGCAGAAAGCCAGGAAGGGCAATGCAATTATTCAAGTAATTCAAATGAGTAGTCTTCAATCGTTTGCACTCCTGCCATTGAAGCAGTGGCAGCTATGGTAATCAAACAGTCCTCAATCCGAAGACGTCACTCCTGCAGCTGTGGCAGCTATGGCAGCTGAGGAGCGTCAACAAGTTGAGCGACATGAAACTGCTGGAGCAGTCGCCTGGCAGAGGATGGTTGATGAGCGCTTACTTGCGGGTAATGACTGTGTTGACACTGGTAAGCCATGGTTTCACTGACAATGGTAAAGGATGGTTGATAATTGTACATGGTTGCTGAAATTAATGACACTCTGTAGCTTGATATCGTTTGTATATCGGCAACAGCAAAAAGTCTTACGTCAATGGACAATTACGAGAATGGAGTAATATTTTGATACAGTAGTAGCCATCAGCAACTAGTAATATTGGTACGTCATACATCTTCATACCAAGACCCTTTTGAGGATACCTTCAGATGTCGCGACTACCACCCCAATAGCCTGCCAGGTGGAAAAACTATTGGTTTGGTTTGGTTTTGATGATGCTTCTGTTGGTACAAACTCCGAATGATGATATGAAAACATAAGACTCATGACATATTGTGAAATAACAAGAAACTGACATGACAAATCAGTGCATTCATGCAAGATGGAGAAATTTCACGCATGGGTATGAATACGTACAAATTATGAAGAACGGCATTTGTAGCCACTGCAGCATAGACATACACGACATGACCTGGACAAAAAAGAAACGCATGCAGTATGTCCTTTCTGCGCTGCTGGCAAGGTCCGCACGTCATCCAAGCATATGGGCTTTCATAATGGACCTAGGCCACTATCAAGCATCAAATACTTGCCTTTTTTCAATCACTTACATTTTCCAAGTAGTTCAAGTCATTCTTTGCCAAGGCTTCTACAACAGTTTTGCGCAATCACTTGCATGGAGCATGTGTTTTTCAAAGCTGTTTACTTACCGCTATGAATCCATATCAACCACTTGATGATAAAGCAACTATCAACATTAACCACGAGCTTTCGAACAACCCACTGGTAATCACTATTGACTTATTGACCACTATTGGTTCGTTGCACTAACCACTAGCCACGATCCCTATCATTTCTATCCACTCGCCGTGCATGTTGCGGTGGCCGATGCAGGTTCTTCAACAGCGCACGGATAGATCAGTGGTTAGTGCAGGCGAGCGCTTCGTTGCGAGTGGTCGGAAAAACCAGCAATGACTGGGGATTTTTCAGCGACCACAGGTGGTTGTCTTGGAGAAATTCAATGAGATGGTAAAACTTGCTGTGGTGAAATAGTCTTCATCATCAATAAGCTTCAATTTGAGCAAAAAAGCCAAGGTACTGGAGACACTAGTAGAATGAAACAATGAGTGGGGCATACTGAAAAATCACTTGGATGCATGGGGATATTGAGCATTTGCCGATTGGGATCATCATTGAAACCCGATTCATCACCCAACGACAGTTGGATTTGTGTGCGGAAAAGCAGATGCTACTGTAGTGAGATTAGGATGTATGGAAGAAGTAGCATTATGAAAACTCCTCGTGTTTTGAAGAACCGGAAAGATATGGTGTAAAGAAGATCCGCCATCACGAATCGATTGATGATGGTGACCAAAGATAAACGAAGTGGATGTGATGTTTTTTGCAAAACCGTCCACTTGGAATCGCAGGGAAACGGTGATGTTGCAGCCTTGTGTTTCTTCGGAAGGGCAAGCTCTGAGCGATCCGATGAAGCTGACTACCACGGTTGTAGACCTGGGCTTCTGGCACAGTTTTCTTTTGGGTCCCCATGGTCACGAAGCAGTTATGGAGAGGTAGAGTGTTCATCCCATACTTTTGTAGCCATAGAAAGTTGATGAATTTCCGACCAGGTGATGGTACCTTCATAGGCTTCCTGCCGGGACACGTTCCTTGACTCGCCCAGTTGTTGGTCACTGTGTTGTGAGTATCATGTGGTACCCATGAAGCTGCAACATGGGGACCGCAGTAGGCTTTCCGGTGCTGTCTCATGTCAAGTAGGCGACGATGGTTTGTCCTTTGCCTATGATGGTCCATTGATGTGGCTTCCATCGCAGTCGACACCACCGTGACCAGGTTGGCAGAGACACCGCACACATCCATACAGATCGACACGAGCTCACGAACAACCTTCAAGCAAGATTGGTGGCCCCTCATCTGCATCCATATGACCTGGAAGCAATCACAGGGTTGCGTCGCATAGAAATCAACAACGTCGTGTGCTACAAATCTATACAAAACTATTTTCTATATCATAGTCATGCAACTTGTTCCAAAATGTTCTAAAACCATATTTAGGAACTACTTGGAATTGCTTTGCCAAAGAAGTCTTTGTGCTACTTCGACCTCCTTTAGGCACAGGGACCATACCACACTTTTGTCCAACATCATGTGGGAGGGCCTCGGCCTTAGGCTGGTCATGAGATTTGTAGATGGCGATAACATGAGATGTGCCCGAGAGATGTTACACAAATAGATTAATTATCACGGCAAGAGACCCAAAGAGTTTGGGGGAGGGAATTCTTAAAAGCACGCAATATGAAGGCAAACTCGTTCTCTTGGCAAGGTCATTGTAGGAGATCTTTGTACAATTGCAGATCACTTGGCAAGAACCCTGTGCAACGTCTCCACAGAAGATCTGTCGGCAACAGCATTTTGGGAGATCTCTGCACAAGATCCCTGTACAAGCTCTCCATAGGTGGTCTATTGGCAGGATCCGTGTGGGAGAACTCTTTACAAGATCCATGTAGAGAAGCGCTATAGGAGCGTATTGACGTGCACGATGTTAATCTGTATCATTATTAGTACGATCATCGTTATCATATAGTACATCAATGATATTTTGTATCATTATGAGATAAAACGTTATCGATCTTTCATCTGGATCACTATTAGTACTATCATCATTACAACTATGAAAAATGATACCTTGTTATTAGTACTATTGTTGGCAATCTATATGGCTTATTAGTACTATCAAAAAAATGTTTTCAACAGGATCATCATAACACCAAGTCAAGTGTGCACCAGTGCTGCTGTTTCATGATGCTTGGCATGATCCAAAAAGATGGAACACCATACGCAGATTTACCATCAGATAACCACTAAATAACTAGAATCATAACCATGAAATAACCATTGAATGACCTTTCAATAGCCATTCAATAACCATCAAATAACCAGTAGATATCCAGTAGATAACCAGTAGATAAGCAGTAGATATCCAGTAGATAACCAAGCAAACACCAATAAATGAGCATGGAAATACCCACTAAGCATGCTGAGCAGCATCATCACCTCATCGCTTCTTGGGCAGCGCGGCTCAGGTCGCGACTCGTGCTATGGCGTTGGTGCCTGAGTGATGGCTCGATGAGTTTCAGCAGTAAAGGCAATGATTCACCATGAAATGTCATTAATGATTCATCATTGAAAACAATAAACCAATGGTTGATGATTGTTTGATAATGGTTTAATCTTAATGATAAACATTTAATGCTTGATGATTAAAAACAATGAAGCCATTGATTACATTGGTCAATGGTTGTTCATGATACACATGGTTGATCAATGACAATTGAAACATTATTGTTGAACATTGAACAGTGGAACATCCATCATGACAGAAACAACCATTGAACATTACTGTTCATGATGAATGGCTAATGACCTTTGACAATGACGAATCTGTAGTGATCCTTACTTAACAACGATCATTGTGGTTCATGATTAGTTTCTGATTGGTCAACGATGGTTGATGATTTAGCAGCCGTTGGCTGTTGCAGTCATGAAGTTTGCAGCAGCAAACAGGGCTGCTGATCTCGAAAAATGGCTGAACATGCTGATGCGTAGCCATGGTTAGTGCGAAGCCATCAATCATGTTGGTTGCCTTGTTACCATTGCTTGCCATTCCATTACGCACCATTGCTAACCGCCGAACCAAACCAACAAATCAACCAAGCATCATGATTAACCAACCAACCAACCGCCATGATTAACCAACCAACCAACCGCAATGATTAACCAACCAACCAACATGATCAACTAACCAAGCATGAAGGTTAACCAATCATGATGTCTTTCATCTTACATGACGCCACTTCGCCGTTTGAGGCAGATGCAGCTGAGAGTGTCCCAACTGCACTCGTCCCTTGGCTCACCTGTGCAAGGGAGCCTGGTCATTGGCATCGGTTGTGATTTGCATATGATTTGCTTGTCACAAGTTGTTACAAGTTGTTATGTGCTTATTGTGTGAATGCTTATTGTGTGAATTACATTGAATAATATGGTTGTTATTTCAATTTGCTGATGATATTCTTATTACTTGGTTCTCATTTGGGTATTTGGTTGTTAATGTTGCATATATTTAGACGCATTTGATGGGTATGTGGTTTGTTGCTACTTAGTTATTGTTGTTAGTTGATTGTATCATGCTACAATGTTGTGATTAGTTTCGTGGTGGCATGAAGCGAGAAGAAAACTTTGGGGATTGCTGCTCAAGACATGGACTCAATGTTTGTTAGATGATACTAGTGAAAGTTGGGAAATACTGTGCTATTCGGGCACCAGATGCATGATTTGTCAAGCTGCTCCAGCTGCGCTCTGAGGCTGTGTCTCAAAGCCAACGTCGTTTGAATCGGTTTTCATCACTTGCCTAGCTGCGTAGCCACATGCAGCCGCTCGCCATGAACTTTTGGTTGAGCGGCACAATGTGACCTGACAAAGATCAACAGTGACGGCTTCCACTTTACAGTGCGCTCCTGGGTTTGTTTTCAAACTGATAGAATGAGAGCAGAGCATTGACAACTCCCATCCCCTGACCCCCTAGCGGGTTTTTTTTGGAAGAGGAAACCTCGGTTGCCTTGAGATTTGGCAAGGAACAATCCCAGGTCGGCGGCGAAGCGATGTGAAAAAGGTGGCAGAGCTGCAGCTGTTGATGCAGTGCATTGAAGCCCAGCTGTTGATGGTGGGATTTGCCTGCACTCCCGTTGTTCAGTGGCTCGACCACGACACCAGCGGGTGTCAAGGTATTACAATTAGATTACAGTGGAAGAGAAAGTTGGCCAATTTATGGGTACTGCATGAGTTTGCACACCAGTAAGTACTCACATACTTCTCCAGATTGTTAGTTTGTGGCCCTTATTTGGTGGATGAATTGTGATTCGTTACAAGGTACAAGTTGCCGTTATCAAGTCAAATTACGCACCCAGCAAACAGAAACTATAGTTGACCAGGGTTGCCCATATATTCCCAGATGATTATAGGCAATTATAAGGTGATTGTGATCATTTGGATACAACAATAACACAACACATATAGTAACCTTGAGTAGAACCTAGTGACCATCCCCAGATGATGCATCCTTGGTTGGCTGTTTGTATCCGCCGCATGCCGCTGCTCCGGAACGATGCAAAAAAACCCGCTCCGGCTGGGCGTGGCGTGTGCGCAGCTGGTGGAGGGGCCGAAGCACGAAGCACCGCCGGAGGCGCTGGCAGAAATTGCCAAGGAAAATCATTAATGTTAAAAGAGCAGAGACACTTCCGTGTTGCGCACATAGCTGCAATCCCAAGTAAAAGCAGCTGAGTGATAGTTGGCTTAACTGATGGTGATGGTGGATTGATGGTTGATGGTTAGCTCATGGTCAATGATGGTTGACTGATGCTTCAGTGATACTTAAATAATGGTGATGAATATTTGATGCTTCATGATGGCTGGTTGATGGTTAGCTGATTGTTGACTGATGGTCTATGATGGTTGACTGATGACTAACTTCACCAATTGTTGACTGATGATTACGCGACTTAAATGATGGTTGACTTATGATAAAGTGATGCTTGAACGCTTAATGAATGATGCTGAAATGATGTCCAATATGATTTCCAATGACTTCTCCGTTACCTCCAGTTACTACTGATGTGATATCACTGCAAATTAGCCACCCAAACGTACAGTGAGGTTCATCATATACTTTCAGCAACATTTTTCCAAAGCTTGCTACCTGGCACAGGGAGGTTCACGTTGCTCACTACCAGTCCTGGTAGTTGCCTTCTGGGCTATCATCATTGTTGGTTTCCAGTCGCCCCATCAACCCAAAATATGATTTTGATTTGAACCAACTAGTGCTTCATGATATTTGTGTCAATGCCAAAAACATGTGCATGACATTTATGGGCAGCAGACCCATGTGTTTTCCTGTTTGTTGAGAAGAGCATTGGATTTGGCATGTTGCAAATATGTTGCAAATCATATGACACCAACGGCGACCCCTCCTCGGCAACCCCTCCTCGGCGACCCTTAAAGTTTGTTTTGATCCGTATTACACTGTTTTGACAGCTTTTGTTTCCTTGCTTAATACATTTGTTTATTGCTTTACCCATTGAGAGCCCGTCCTCAAAATGCATATCCCCCTCATCATTGAATTTGAGTTTGCCAAGCAAATCAATATGATTTTGTTGTGTTTCCATTGCATACTGAATTGAGGTGTCACACAGCCGCAACCAGCCATTCTACGCACTGCAGACATTGTTTTCTGTGGGCATGTATATTGAGTTTGAGCAACAAAAAAGGATGGAGACCCATTTTTACGAACATGTTCATGATAAGTACGCATGGTTAACGATCAACAGAAGCACTTTGTGATCATGTTCTTATGGCAGATCAGATCAGATGATTCATGACCGCCTCAGGTGGACCATCCTGACAAGCCAGAGCGGCTCTATGCGTGCCTTGAAGGAGCCATCCACGGCTACAGCTGACGCATCGTGTGGTGAAAAGTTCTTCATTTCGTTTTCAAAAGTCTCTCGCCATTCGACTTCGTTGGTCAGCTGTCAAAATCAGAGCCTTACCCAACCAAACAAGCACCCAACCAACCAAACAACCAACCACCCAACCAACCAAACAACCAACCACCCAACCAACCAGCCAAGCACCCGACCAGGCAACCCAACCAACCAAGCAACCACCAGAGTTGGTTTCCCCAGGACTTCTGCGCCTGGCCCCGCGACTGCGGATCCTGGAAGCCCGCAGCGCCACTGATGAAGAGCTCTGTTTGGTCCACAGCAAGGCGCAAGTCGCGGGACTGAAACGTGCTGCTGCTGTGGGCGATTGTGCCTGGCTGCCACCCAAGGGATGCTTGGAACCTTGTCACAAAGGGCGCCTTTGCAATCTTGGATTTTGCATTGCTTATCACTTTGATGTGTTTGTGTGTGTGTGCTTTTGTTCAAGGATCAAATTTCATGGATAGAATCGGCCTGCTTTTTGCTGTCCATCTGTTGGCAAGCTTTCAATTACAGCCTGGGCTTCTAAGGAAAAGGCTTCAAAGGCCGATTTGCAAAGAAAAGGACGCAACGAGAGTCAAGATACATTCATGACGAGTACGTCACTGGCTGCAGCTCGATGCGCAGCAGGAGGTAGGCAGTCCTGGGGTCAGTCAACAGAAGCACTAAATTCCCTGCTGGTGTTTGGTAGATTTCAGACACCTTGATTGCCATAGACAGAATCTGGTATTCACCACAACCCATTACCCATATCATCATAACTTTTTTTCACCATCATCATCATCATCATCATCATCATCAGCAGCAGCAGCAGCAGCAGCCTCATCCTCATATTCCTCGTCCTCGCCTTCATCCTCCTCCTTGTTGTCGGTCGTTATGAGCTGTTATCATCAGCTTGTGTTCACGACTTCTGCTGACAGGATTGCTTCAATTGGTGGATCAAAGCATCGCAACCGGCCAGCAGGGCCTTGCTCTTTGTCGTCCTCCAGGGCATCATGCAGGGCTCAACACCAGCACGGGTTTTTGTTTGGTGAACAACGTGGCTCTGGCCGCCCGCTATGCTTTGCGAAAGTGACCCGGATGAGATATCGAGCGGCCGCGAGGATTTTGGCTGGGCAAAATCTTCAGAAATCAAGCGGAGATTGGACGAGTTCTTCATCAATGATTTGATGAGTTGGGGCTGCGAAACCATGTGAAACCTGGAGGGTTGGTCTTCCTCATCCGTGAGATTAGGTATCAAATCAAATTGAAAACATCAGCCGTCACAGAGATGGACGAACAAAGAACGTTCCTTGTTCACAATGTATTTTCGCTAGTGATTGATTATAGGGAATCAAGATCATCAATGACCACAATAGCCCACAAACGGCACAGGATTGCCGAAAGGGAATTTTTTTACACTGGTCAAGTTTGCATCGCCAAGATGTCGTTCTTTGCTGCGGATCATGATCCCAAGAATGGATGGTCATTCAGACCTCAACAGCTCAACTAGTTTAGGTACCATGGATTTGATTCACAGCGGCTGTGGCCATGTGCCCGTGGCCATCCACGTGGCCGGCTGCCATCGAGGTATCCAACGAAGGTGAAGCGAGTTTTGATTTTCGATTGGGACATTCATCATGGCCAAGGCACGCAGGAAATCTTTTGGAAGGACTCCAAGGTGCTGTTTCTCAGTGTGTTTCTCGAAGCGCATTGGAGGGCTGCTTTGAACCGTTGCTGTTCCTAAGGAAAGGTGATCGGTGATCACTTCTAAAAAGTTGTTTCCCCAGCCATACTTCATGTTAAACTAGTCAGGTTCAACTGTTTAGCTGGTGTTGTTCAAGGGTGCCTCATTCCCAGCAAACACCGGACAATGAGGGCAAGTGGTCGCTTGTGCACAGAGGTGCGACACCGGGTCGCTTGTGCGCGTGGGAGCTCTTAAGAGCATGATGGATTCGTCCATTTGTCTATCCATCCATCCTCTTCATACATCCAGTGATCCTTCCATCGATTTATCCCACTCTTTCTCCATGCATCCATTTACCTCTGCATTGACTGGTAGCATTTTGCATCCTTCCTTCCGCATCTCCATCCATCTTGCTCCCTCCACGCATCCATTCATCCATCCATCCTTGCATTTCTTGACGTATCCATTTACTGTGGAAGTGCTATGCATCTTGGTGATGTAGCAGAATGTGTTTTTCACCAGGGCTAGTTCTTTCAAGAGATTGTACACATGCAAGCCTTTTTTGACAAACAAAAAGTGTCCCTTTGTCCCCGATCAACTCCAAAGGTGTGAGTCCATGTGCTCCTGCCCCCAAAAAGCCTCATCATGTGGTCCTGTCTCCCTACTCCCCCCTGTGCTCCCCATCAACCCTACAGGTGTTCCATGTCATCCTGTCCCCAATCCCACCATGTTCCCATGTTCTACTGCCCCATCAACCTTCGAGGTGTGAGTCCATCCCCATGTCCCCATTTTCCGCCCCCATCAACCCCAAAGGTGTGAGTTCATGTGGTCTCCCCAATCCCACATATACTGTCAAAGTCTCCAGATTCATCCAGCAGCAATGGAAACCATGCACCTTCAACTGGCAGATTTGAGGCACTTGTTGGCTTTGGGCTTCTACCCCGACTCCGGTTGCACTTGGGAGGTGGGTGCTGGCCGTGGGCTTGGCTACACAGTGAATGTGGCGTTGCCTGAAGGCTATACGGATGCATGTCTGCTGTGTGCATGTCAAGACGTGCTGGTGCCAGCTGCCAAGCAGTTTCGTCCAGATTTGATCCTGGTCAGTGCAGGTTTTGATGCCATGAAAGAAGATCCCTTAGGCTCGGCCGAGTGCACGGCAGATGGCTTTGCTCGGGTCACCAGGATGCTGAATGGCTTGGCACACAAATTCTGTGGAGGTCGTTTGCTGTTGGCGCTGGAGGGTGGCTACCATCATGCTGCCATAGCGTCTTGCATGGAAGCTGTTGCAGAGACTCTCTTGCAGGGAGACCCTTTGTCTGGTGAGGAAAGCGACGAGAAATTCACCCGCTTCATTGCATCCTGCCGTGGTGAGGAGGAGCCGTTGCAAGCGTCCTTGCGGGCAATTTGGGAAACACGTTTGGCACACCGCGCTCTCCCATTGCAGTTGCTGAATGGCTGTACGTGGCCGAAGGCTTTTGTGCCTTTTGCTCGTGTCCGTAAGAAGCGGAAATGTTCCCATTGGAGACTCGCACATGACCTTTCTTCAGATTCAGATTCTTATCAGAAACAGAATATTGAAGATAAAACACATTATAAATTAATACCGTATCTATTGAAATTGGCTTTAAAAAGTAAATTCACGTGCTATCCCAAACAGCATGACAATTTGTATGCGGAGCTTGCGTGAAGCCCATATACCTCCTTCTGGAGTCATTGATGGTTGGCCCCCACCTGCTAAACAGAGGTCAGTTGAGGATACCCATCTTGCAGACAAAAGAGCGGGCTTCCATACTGCCCGTGTCTTAACATTACAAATAACCCATCGGCGAATTCCTGGAGCCCTATAAAACCGGAAGTAATTTATTAAAATTAATTTAAATTAAAAATCTTATATTAATAATTGTGAGCAGGAGCTAGCTAGTCTTGGGTCAACCAGTTACACCCAAACGCAGCAGCCCAACTGTTTCCCTGCTCGGAGTTCAGAGCAGCGATGCAAGTGCGGTGAGACGAAGCACAGGAAGCTACTGTCGCTACTCCCGTGCGCAACAGCTCTCACTTGAGCCAAAAGTTGCAAAGTGAGACAAACTAAAGTACAAGTATGGCTGGACAGGCAAATGCATTCACACTCGCCCCTCAGCCGGAGACTCTACTGCCTACATCCGGCGGCTAAGAAGCCCGCACGGCGCACTCACCACTAGGCTAGTGAGCTTCGGCTCCAAAGAGTCCAGCCTGTGCTCTACTGAGCACCGCGGCCTTTTCCGCTCGACTGGGCAACTTCTTCAATCTCTCCCAGCGAGGTTCCAGCCTGCACCGCAAGCTCGAAGTCTTCCATCCATTCTTGGAACACCTTGCTCGTGTTCCCATCCTTGGCATGGATGAGCACCCCGGCTTCGCGATTCGATTTCGATGATGTGGTCCAGTTGCACGACCCGATGATCATGGACTTCTCGCCCGTGGGTCGGCTGAACACCACCGATTTGGCGTGATGGAGTCCCAAGAGTCCACCACCCACCTTGGTCTGTCGTCGGTCAGCTTTGTATGCCTCCTGAACCGATCGACCCTTGCACAGTACCACTTGCGCGCCACCCCTGCTGAGTTGGGTTAGCCGCTGCCACTGTGTCTTGGTTCGCCCAGACGCCTGGCCTTGATCCGCAACAATGTGGACCCTGACATTCCTGGCCAGAACGTCCATGATGGTGTCCACGATGTTCGGTTGATCCAAGCTGTAAGCCCTCAGGTACACCTGACTCCCTGATGTAAGGCCCCGGGCCATCTCGGAGAAGGCCACAAAAGCATGGTCATCCTTGAGGTATGTCACCTCGCACACCGAACCATCCATGGATCCCAAAGTTGTGAGTGCCGCGTCCATGTTGTGGACCGCGCGTTCACCCACCGCGTCCTTATCAAGGACCGCGAGAGGACCTCCTGCAGCTTTCTTCCTAGAAAGAGCAAAGCAGCCTACCTCTTCTTGGCTGCCACTGCTTGCAGCACTGCTCGCAGGCATGAGGCCCTTGGCCTTCTCCACCATCGCACTGAAGCAGTGAGGTCCTGGCGATGAAGGACGTCCCAGCCCTTTCAACGCCGCCGCTCCTTTCTTCGCAGCAACTGAGGCTTCACCGAACCTCACAGCGGCCCCAGCTGCCAGGAAACCCATGTCCTTGGCTGCGTCTGTCGCAGCCTGGATGTGCCCGCAGTTACCTTGCAGCAGGTAAGCTCTGCAAGCACACGCAGCTTGTTGACGATTCATCCACACTCGGTGGTTTCCTTTTGAACCTGTGATCTCCCACACAGACTCTCCGTCCTTAAGCTCGATCAGCTTGGCAGGCAGAGAGTTCCCGTGGTAGCTCCTTGCCAACTTGTTGGCCAGCACACGGCCCAACCACCACAGCACGCCAATGCCAATGGCGAGCACCGCTGCGCACACCACCTGGCCCGTGGTCTGCAGCACGGTGTTGGTGGTCTGCAGCACTGCAGTCGTGGTCTCCTCGACCTCTTCAACTACACGCACTGCGAAGTTGGACACCGTCTCCACCAGGATCTCCGCTTCCTGTTCTGCCTTCCAAGCCAAAGGCACCAAGCTTGCAGCAAACAGCAGCCTTGCTGTCACATACACCGATGGCCCGTTGCCATTCAAGCAATGCTGCAGCTTGTTCCTCAGCTTACTGGGCATGAAATGCCTCTTCCACCAGCGGTTCACCAATGCCTTCCGCAGTCCGATGCGGATGACATCCACTGGTTGCACCCCATGCACTGTCCGCGGCACCTTGTGCCCGCGGGACGGGTGGTGCGTCCTTCCGCACTTGCACACTTTCTTCTTGTTGTGCTTCTTTCCATCCCTCTTTCTCTTCCTCCTCTCGGGAAGGTTGCTCAGCGTGGCCTCGATGCGCTTCTCGGTCTCCGAGTCCGAGCTCTCATCGTCCTGCTGCCGTGCTCGCCGAGGCTTCTCGGTCGAGCACCTGTAGCACTTGCCCCTGGAGACGACGTTCTCACCGCCACACCTTGGACACTGCCATCGAGCCACTGCCAGAGCTTCCGCTAACAAGGTAGCGTAGTGCCTTTTCTTGACCTGTCGCTCCCTGCTTTTCACCACAGATCCCAGGTCTGAGGCCCACTCTGTACTCTCCCAGTAGGAAGAACCACACTCGTGGCACTCCTCTTCATCCGGCGGGTTCACCGCGCGGCAGCAGGCGTCAGAACAGACCCATGAGCCCCACTCGTGCTCCGCAGGTCGGAACCGCACTGCTGTAGGAGGCACAGCTGGCTCCGGTGGCCTCATGCTACCTGGTGGTCGCACCTGAGACTTGGCGCGCAACAGCAAAGTCCTCTTAGTGGACCTCAACCGGATCCCCTTCTTGGACCTTTC
>VSDK01010940.1:215067-240603 GCA_009767595.1 Symbiodinium kawagutii | reverse complement strand
AGGAACCACGGCCCCGCCCCCGGCAGCAGCCGCCGTCGTGGCCTCAGACCTCTCTCGTAGGCCTCACACGAGAAAACTCGATGGCGAAATATGTGGAAGATTCCATGTGCATTGTTTATACATATATTATATACTATATTATTATATACTATATTATTATATATATATTATACTATATTATACTAATATTAGTCTACTGATCATTGATTTAGTATGATATTTATCTACACAAATCTCTATGTATCTTGTGCCTTGGTCATCCACTTGCAGGGGAAGTCGATCTCCTCAGGATCTCCGTGCAGGTCGTAGCCCAGGTTCTTGCCATGCGCATGCCTCGATCTCCGACACCGTCATCCGCAATTTCGAAGAGAAACATAACACATAGAGACAAATACTTAAGAGATATATCTAAGTTAGTCTTAAGAATATACATTACATAAAGATGTGTTACTTAGACGCAAAGACAAGAGATGTGTTACTTAAAGAAAGAGACCAGGATGTTCAAGAAAGGGATCGTAGATTCTTCAAAACGCATGCAACATCTATAACTCGGATCTGGTGCCACAGTTCTGCGCTACATGAGATCTTTGAAGTCACGAGAGTTAGGCGCTCATTCTAAAATCCTAAGTTACTCTTTGAACATTATCTTCATCATTCTTCGTTACTTTCGTTTCAAGGTGAAACAAGAAAGGACTGATTTTCAAGCTACGCTTTTACTTACTTCTGTTTCTACTTAAGTGCTATCCTTGTACTTAAGTACAATCCTTGTACTTAATAAGATTTAGTAAGTACTTAAGCTTAAGCTTTCTTTCACCTTCTATGTTTTCACCTTATGTGCTTCATCTTATGTTTCTTCACCTTATGTTTTCACCTCATGTTTGTAGCTTCGTTTTCTTCGTTTCCTTCGTTACGAGGTGCTGAGTGTGGATCTCTATGGCGGCGCTGCTGAGGAAGAGGACCTTCCACGGGAAGCGCTCGGCCAAGGTGAAGTCCTGGCCCTTCCAACGGACCTTCGAAGCAAAGATGTGGGAGAGATGAAGAGAAGAGAGAAGGAGAAGAGAAGGAGAGGAAGGAGATAAGGATGAAGGGAGGGAGGAGGGAAGGAGAAGGGAGGAGGGAGATGAAGGAATGAGGGGAGGAGAAGAAGGGAGGGGAGGAGGGAAGAAGGAGAGGAGAAGGAGAAATAAGAAGACAAGAGTGGTAAGATGGAGAGAAGGAGAGGGAAAGCGAATGGAGAAGAGTGAATGTACGAGCCCCCCCCCCAGCGCCTGCATGTTGAAGACACCGACTTTCTCCACCTTGCACTGGCGCGATCTTGCCTCCAGCGTCTGAATCAAATCGGCCCAGGACCCAGAAATGGCCTCATACTCTTTGGGAATGGCAGTCCCCAAGGTGACTTTGGACACGACCTCTGACATCAAGTCATTGCTTACGGAGAACGACAAGCCGTCGGAGGACTTCTCCAACTTCACTTTTCGGGTTGCTGTTCCCATGTCAAGCGAGGACAAGTCGATGCTTCCAATTCGTTCATTGGGATCGCCTTTGATTTCTACAAGTCCTCGCTCTCTTGCATATGTCTGGCAGGACTCGGGCATAAAATCCTGCTTTCCAAGGGCAGCTGTCAACAATCTCTGCCACTTCTTGCATTCGGACTTTGCTCGGCAAAACCTCGAATTTGCAAGCTTCTTACTCAATCGGAGTAAAGGCTTTGTCTTTCTTTTCAGCTTGCTGGCCAACTTGCTTGCTTTTCTCTTCAAGAAGTTCATCATTCTTTTGCCTGCTCTTTTTGCAAAGTAGTACTTCAAATGCAAATTGCTCCTGGTTTGCGACAGCTCTTTGCCTTCCGTGATCAAACATGTGTAGATCTTCACCCAATTCAGCACGCTGTCTCTTGCAGGTGAGGCCGCGTCAACTGCCTCAACCGCCTCATCTGAATCGAATGCCTCCTCCTCCCCCTCCTCCTCCTGGCGATCCAAACATTTGAACGTTGACGAATGTCATCAAATGTCAATGTGGTATCAAAACTCTTCCTAGGTATCAAGAAGTCAGTCTCTAGAGTACATTGTATCTAGCCATCTGTCGGGTTGCAATGGCTGGGGCTAGTGCAACATCCCAGTCAAAGAAATTCCTGTCATCTATGGTTGGAGAACCGTGAGGCGGCGCTTGCATATAGCTTGTGACCCTGTCAAAAGTACTGCTAGGCGGACCAGCGCTGGCGCAGTGGATGGTGTATGCAATGAACAAACCGAAGCCCAAACATATGGACAACTGTTCTGATTTATTCATATTGAGCTCACATCTATTTTCCATTTGATTTATTTTCACGTATTTTCGGGGTAATACCCCACCAAGTGACAGTCAAGGATGGAGGTCAGTAATGGGCTTGTGTTGACATGATGATTGCAGCATGTCACCCGGAGAAGCTGGTCTGATACTGCGCAACTTTGGACAAAGAATGATCCCCGCCCATGGTCCCAGAACTTCCACACGGACAGGGGGACACCAGGCTGTCGCGAGGTGGGGGTGCGTCTCTGAACAGCTCCGATGAAAATAAGGCACAACACATTACTGTCGTGTCCTAGAACATGCACATTACTAGTTACGAACAATTAGAATCAATGTATGCAGTGCCAAAAATGAACCAGCATCAAAGGAAAGTCAATTTCTCCATATGTATGTCTACCTTGATACACCTCTGTGCAAAACTCTGTGCAGAGACCGATATGACTCCAAAGGCAAACCACCCACTTGGTCACTCTATTCCTAGTGAATGTCTATGAATGCATGTTCAAATGTCTCAAACATCTTCAACTCAAACATTCACTACTTCAACTGTATATTTATTCAAACAAAGGCACTATCTATTCCTTCACTCTGTTCTTCCTTGCTTTCTCTTCAACAGAAGCAGCTCCTTCTCCTCCTCTGCCGGTTGACCCAATGCCGTCCATCGACCTGTCTCCGTGTGAAGATCCAATGCCATGCAAACATCCTGCGGGGCCACGGGCTGACGGCACTTGTAGTCACCACAGTGTCACCTTGAACCTGGATCCGAATGTAGTTGTACTGTAGCTGTAGCTGTGGTAAAATCTACATGTCAAAGAAAGGGATAAATCAATGGCAGGAGCAGAAATTTCTGACCGATAGATGCCAAGAAGGAAGACTTTCGTGGCTATAGGATGCGGTGCAGTGAAATCACCACCACAAAAGGACTGCCACACCGCAATCACCAGCGCAAAACTAGCAGCAGAATCACCACCTAAAAAGGAGTCCTGCAACTTCACAAGACAGGACGTGTCAAAGTATCACACGATTTTCACATCCTGTCACCCATCCAAGATGATGCAGAATCTTGAAATGATAGCAATAATTGTAGATATGTTTACAGAGCTCATTCAATGCCCTGATAACCAAAGAATCAGCTTCCCATGTACTCATCGCTTCGCTGTCCTTAAAGGTCTCCAGCTCGGTTTTGCACAGCTCGACCAGCCCTGCTTTGACACCATCCACCGCATTGGCTTTCAATGCGCTGACGGGTTCAATGAGCGTTGAATATGCTGACCTAAGATAGGAAAACATGGCTGAACATGAAGCAAGTGTCCGTGCATGTTGAAAGCGTCTTTCAGTCATCTGCAGTTGTCTGGAGCTGCCTAGGAAATCCCTGGAACCATTGTAGTCGTAACGTGAAATGAGCCGTGTGGTAGATTACAAACACAACACACACACACACACCACAAAAATAAAACAAATTACAACACAAAGCGCAGAAACACAACAAACCATGCACTCACCAACTCCACAACTCTCACAAAGAAGAAACACATATTATGACACAAAGAATGATATAAAGTATGTTTTGCATACCAAAATACAAAGACAAAAAACACAAAGCACAAAAACATAGAACGCCTTCGAAAGAAACAAGAACATGAAGAAAACAACTCGTATAGATTTTTATCTCAAGATAAACCGCACTTTCTTTTCCGTATGCGGTGTTTCGAAAGAGTCGTCATTGCGTTTATTGGAATGCAATTTCAGAAATCGACGGAACATCCCCCATCTCTGTGGCGGATATGCCCAAGCAGTCCATCTGTAGCATGAAATCTTTCTCTTTTTATAAACATCTTTCTTTCTTTCCCTCTACTTCCTTTCATACTTCTTTCTCTTACTTTCGTACTTCTTTCTATTTCTCTACTGTAATCTCTTTCCTTTCTCTCTTTTTCTCTACTATTCTGGTCCCTTTTTCTAATCGATTTTTCTGGAAAATCTTTTCTTCTTCCTTCCCGAGAGGGTCGGAGCGAAGGGCTTTTCTGAAAGGCGCCAGATCGAGATCACATCTTCACATCTCAACAGACGTCTCTTCACATCTTCACATGTCTACACTGCAACATCTGCATGTCCCCTTTTCTCTTTCTCTGTCTCTTGCTCCCTTTCATCTTCTTGTCTTCTTCTCTATTCTCTTTTCTCCTCTTTTCTTTTTCTAAGTATTTCTCTTTTTCTCTCTGTCTAAGTGTTCTGTCCTTCTCTTCTTCTCTCTCCTATACCTTTCGTCCGCCCGTATTTCTTGAGCAGGCAGTGCCAACGGGATTCCACCTGGGACACTGAGGAAAAATTGCAGCTTTTGAGGCGTCCGCTCAGGGGGCTACTGAGCATCGCAGGAAATGAATTTCGGCTCTCAACAAAATTGTATTGTAATTTTCAGAAGTTCCAGAGGAGTCCAACATAACTATTTCTGAGTTTCTCCCTCTCTTTCTCTCCTCTCTGTTTCTCTTTGCCTTTCTCTCTTTCTCATTCTCTTTATCCCTCTTTGCTCTCTCTCTCTCTCTCTCTACACACACACACACACACACACGCACACTTGCACTTTCTCTCCTTCTACCTTTGTTTGGAAGTACTTTTCATAGAATGCCCTGCCTGCCCACATGTTCTATCATGCCTAGTGCGTGGTTTGGTCATACCTGAGCTGTAGCGTTGAAACATCGTGCAGAGTGCAATGCCCATAGGTATTCTCAAACCTAACGCATGGTTTTCGTATTCTCAGACCTAGCGCGTTGTTTTAGCACACCTGAGCGAAATCGTAATCATCACAAAGTGTCCAACAGAAAATGAGAGGCGCACAAACTCAAGTCCCAGGAACTTATACATCATCAGTTTGCATGGACTGTTTTGAGATCTGCCGGGGATGGCAAGGAAAGGTGTGGGAAAATTCTCGATGGCACCCTCCTTGTGGATCTGCAAAGAGTCGGTGTAGCCGATCCAATCGAAGACACGGATGGATTTCTCCTCCGGCCTCGGTGGCCAGACTTCTGCACATGAAAAACATAGCTTTCATCAAAGGAAAATGGAGAAGAATCACATTAAGTTCAATAAAATCAAAGAAACCAGTATAAATCTATAAGATTAAGACTATAATTATCATAAGATTCTCATTAAGAATTTGTGTTAAAAGGACTTCTTTTGTCCCAAAGACTCATCAGACTCCTGGGGCTCCTCCAGGCCGAACTCTTGGTGCAAGTCACGAAGTGTGTCACGGATGCCCAAGGTGCAAGTCACGTATGCCAGAAAGCAAAGCACCGAAGAACTTCGAAATGAGAATGGAAACGGAAACATGAAGGGAAACATGAAGTAGTTCGGAAAGGAGCACATGACTCGGAGCACCGTTCGGAACACGTTCGGAGCACACGCTTGGAGCGTGCCCCTCTGACGAAGCGATTTGTCAGAACAGCAGTCAGCTTTGAGGTCAAAGACTTGCGGCAGAGACTTTCAACAGCTTCGACAAAATGCAAAGTGCGAAAATAAATGCAAAGACATGAGCTCATTGTGTCAAGACATTGTGTTTTGATCAAAGAAAAGAGTTCTCTTTGACACAAGGAGTTTGCTGTCGGAGTTTCGGGTCACGGAGTTCTCTGTCCAAGGAGAAGAGATGAGGAGTTCTCTGTTTCTGGGTCCCAAGGCATTGGATTGAGAGGCACTGGGTGCAAGGCTTGACAGTTGATCCAGAGCTTGAAGAATGTGGAGGTACCGGAAAACCTGTCATTTAAGGATGCTTTAAGAAAAGGACTTAGAAAAACAGAAAAATAAATATAAAATGATATCAAAAAATAGCAACAGTAACACGCAGCTCAATCAAACAATCGCAGCTTCTTGAAGCAGTATTTGCATCCACAAGTCAAAACAAACAAAACGCACCTCCTTCAGGGCAGACTGTGGCAGTGCATCATCCTGGGACAGGCGCCATTTCGAAGTGAATCTACAACCACAAAAGGCTGAATTCCTAAGGAACATAACTTCAGACTATAATGAAGTCTTGCTGAAATCTTGGGTCAAAAATGGCACTTCAGCATTTCTGAGGATGCGAAGAAAAGGTTTCCAAAACAGGCATGCCTTTCACGAGGCCGAAGGTAGTTCGAAGTTCGAAGTGCAAGTGACCTGGCAGGAACTCGCTGTTAAAAGCCACTGAAGTATCCTGCTTCATTTAAAAACAAACAAACTGCCCAGCTCTTTGCTTTCACAATGCAGCTGTGAATTCCGAGATGGACTATGAACATCTAGGAAAATCACATCTAATAGAGACATTCTTTTTCTTCATACATGATTCTTTTCACATTTTTTTCACACATGATTAATTGAACATCGGATGGACGAATCACTTTGTGATGCGCTCGCCTACTGAGTGCGTCCGTCTTTAAGTCCAAGGTCTCTTGACACCGGATCTCCTCCAAGAACTCCAACGGTGAAAGTTCAGATCTTATCAATCAATAGTTCATATCTTATCACATGAATAAACTTTATTGATATTTGAAGAATATATTATTAGTATTCAAATATTTTCTTAAAGTTCAGTTTAGACTTAAAAAAAACCACATATGATAAATGTAAATCTTAATCTGAGCCCCGGATTAATGTAGCCACCCAAAATTATGTAAAACAAACCATTGTTTGTTTCCACTTGTTTAGTATTCGTTAATGGATTTGTAGTTTACTCTTAGTATTCGAGCTCGTGATCATGCACTGAACCCCCCCATGATTATGTGAAAAAAACGGCTGGATTTTTTTATTTCTTAAGTATTCGTTGTTAATTGCGGCCTTCTACTTTTAGTATTCGGTTTGAACCTGGGGGCTTGAAACGGGGGATTGAAGCCGTAGACGATCATAAATTAGTTTCAATATTCAATTGATCTATTGATTGATGAGTTAATTAGTCAATTGATCAAACCACTGTCTTGAATAAATGATGCCAGAAAACAGCTAGTCAATTCCAATGCTGGACATTCTCCTTTGGGCTGGAGGGTGCTGTACAGGGCATATTAGTTGGGTAATTCATTGATCTATTGATTATTTATTTCATGAATTCACTACTTTGTTGATTAATCAGTTAATCAAATCAATTATCTTGACAGAAATTGCTAGCAAATAGCCTTCAAATTCCAATGCTAAACATCTTTTGGCATTCAATAATTCCAAAGCTCGAACAAACTGATGTTTGGCTTCGCAGTCTGACACAGGTTTGAAACATGCTGGAAGCAATTCAAAAATGGCAAATTGCCATGAGTCTAATTATTTTAATTCAAACATTAATTACCTAACAAATTCATTGATTGCTTAACGGCCTAATCGAAGGAAGTTTAGAAGTCTAACTTCCGACAATATGGACAACTCAGCTAGGGCAGATCGCCTGAGCAGATGTGTGAAAGAAGAGATGTGCGAAAGAGGAGATGTGTGAAAGATGAGATGTGCGAAAGATGAGAATGCGAGCGCGCCAAAATGTTAGGAAAGTCGCGAAATGCTGTGTTTTGCAAGGTTTTGTGCACCATGAGGGGCCAGAAGGGTACCTCGCTAAAGCGGCGGGTGCGGAGCACTGTGGCGGAAGGTGTGTGCAAAAATCGTTAAAAAACCTCGGCGCGAAGCACATTTGGAAGTCAAAATCGTAAAAACACCTCAGCTCCGGAGCACTTTTGGGAGATGCAACTTGCAAAATCGTTAAAAAACCTAGGCGCGAAGCGCATTTGGAAGTCAAAATCGTAAAAACACTACATGCTCGGAGCACTTTTGATGACTCATGATTCTCAAAACTGGCACGCCGCCTGCGTGCGAAGCAAATTTTGAAGATAAAATCTTCTATCAAAATAAAAAATGCAATTTTACCAGCGTTTCGGGCCACTTTTCGGAGATGTCATATGATCATGAAAATTGGCACGCCGCCTGCGCGCGAAGCACATTCTCACGTCCGAAGTCGCAAAAACTCGTGGTTTTTAACAAGTTTTGAAAGTTGCATGTCCGAAAAAGTGCACGCGGCCAGGGCGAGAAGCACATTTTGAAGCAAATGTGTCAAAACACAGCACGTTTTGACACTTTCGGAACACAGGAGACAAAAGTCGGAAAACACTTGCGTTTCGCGTCACTTTTCGTGATTTATGTGGCCAAAATGTGCACAACGCTTGCGCGCCAAGCACATTTGCAGGTCAAAATGGCACGCCGCTTGCGCGCGAAGCACATTCTCACGTCCGAAGTCGCAAAAACTCGTGGTTTTTAACAAGTTTTTAACAAGATAGATAGACAGATGGATGGATAAATCAGCAGATAGATAGATAAACAGATAGACAGATAGATAGATAGACGAAAGATGGCTAGATAGATAGATGGCTAGACAAAGAGGTAGCCAGATAGATGGACAAGCAGATAGTCAGATCCATGGGTGGCTAGATGCATAGTCAGAGACATAGATGCATCGATGGATGAATAGATGGATAGATAGATGGATAGATAGATAGATAGATAGATAGATAGATAGATAGATAGATATATAGATAGAATAGCTAGAATAGATAGATGGAATAGACAGACAATTGGATAGCCAGATTCAGATGGCTAGATGAGTCGATAGATAGACAGATAGGTAGACGAAACGAGAGTCAGATAGAAAAGTCGATAGATAGTGAGGTAGATAGACAGAAAGATAGACAGATGGACACATAGATGATCAAACAAATAATTTGGCAGATAAATAGACAGATAGATAGATAGGCAGGTAGATAAATAGATAGATGGACAGGTAGATAGATAGATACATAGACACAAAGATGACGAGATAGATAGTGAGGTAGATAGAAAGACAAGTACATAGGCAGATAGATAAACGAATAGATCATCAGATAGATAGATAGATAGATAGAAAGTCAGACAGACAGAAAGAAAACTGATGCGCTGCCAGTCAAGTGGCCAGATCGATGCTCACATTGTCGCAACCACAACTGCACACTCCTATAGTGCTCCTATCTTGGAAACTTCCGCCACCGCCTTGTGCGGTACTACTTGTTATCAATGACTTAACTTGTTTAAAACAAAAATTGTTTTTAAACCCAACTAGGTGAAAACTATTTCCTACAGGGTTGGGGGGGCAAACTTTGGAGGGAAATTGGAATTCAACTTTGGATGACACGTATTTGGAACTCAAGTTTGGATGGTTTGGCCCGAATTTGGAGTTCAAGTTTGGATGGTGTGGCCCGAATTTGGAACTCAAATCTTGATGGTTTAGCCCGAATTTGGAGCTCAAGTTTGGATGGTTTGGCCCGAATTTGAAATTCCAGTTTGGATGGCCCGAATATTGAAATTCAAGTTTGGATAGTTTGGCCCGAATTTGGAGTTCAAGTTTGGATGGTTTGGCCCGAATTTGGAGTTCAAGTTTGGATGGTTTGGCCCGAATTTGGAGTTCAAGTTTGGATGGTTTGAGGCCCGACTTTGGAGTTCAAGTTTAGATGGTTTGGCCCGAATTTGAAATTCAAGTTTGGATGTCTTGGCCCGGATTGGGAGTTCAAGTTTGGACGGTGTTCCCGGACTCTAAGCTGCTCACCCTCACGATTGGGACTTGGTAGGAGGAATATATCCTTGGTCGGCTGTGACGTTGGGTCGTCTCGAACAGTTTGAAGATTTTGAGAAAGTGTTGGCTTGGAAGAGTGTTTATATTTCTAGGTTTCATCAGGGGTAGGGGCCGATTTTTGGATGGTTTATCCAGATGCCGTTTTTGAGATGACATGAATCTTGTCCTAGTTTCAGCATGGTCCAGTCTAGAGTTGTAAATGGTATCACCATAGACATGGACCCCAAATCGAATCATGAATCATTACCTTCCTATTTGGACAGAAGCCGGCTTATTTTCAGGCAAGTGCCAGGCAATTTTTGCATATACGAGTCCAACTACATGTCCAGCTGTATGTACTGCAAGCTTGTACAACAGATGGTGGCACTACCATCCCTTCCCCTTGGGCGCCGAGCCCTTCCGGGACTGGAGGCCGGGCAAGCCGAGCGCCTGTGACAGGGACATTGCAATGCAGCAAGAGAGCCTGTGAAAAAAACGCAAACAAAGTGACGACATCGCATTCGAAGAAAGCCAGCCAGCCTTGGCGAAGGGCTACTCGGCGTCGGAGCTCGTCCAGAGCACTCGCCATGACCAAGGACGCAAGGTGAAATGTTTCTGCTTCAAGCCGAAATGTTTCTGCTTCAAGCCGAAATGTTTCTGCTTCAAGCACAAAATGGGGATTCGAAAAGCAAGGCGTTGTTGAAATCACCAAGGAACATTGTCGAAAACACACATCATTTTGTAAAGGATTGTAGCACTCTGAGAAACATATACATCACTACTGAATGCACTCACACCCACAGGTTTCGAACATATACATACCTGTGGCGTCCAAAACCTGCATTTTTTGGGGTTGAGAAATAATAACCTGGTTATTTGGAAATTCTTTAAAAAAAACCTGGTCATTATTTAAAAACACTGGTTTTCCCTATATACCCCAAATATAGATGTTTTGATGATGCTGGTCAATTGTTTGTTGAATCATTCTTGGGCTAATTTACCCCTTTAGTGACTAACGCCACAGGTATATAACATATGATAGAATGACAAGTATAGAACCATTGATTCGTATTACGGCATTTCACAACCATTCGCGACACAGCTGCTCAGGCCAAACGGCCAACCGGAGATGTGCCTGGAGACAACAGATCCATGGGGATCAAAAGAAGAATAGTAACCGGGCTCCATAAGTATTCCTGACTTAATGTGGGTTGGATATGTCCCCAAAAATGATTGAATTAAGTAGTTGGAAACCCTTTAATTCGAGAAATATTTATGGAACCCGTGACGCCAATAGTGGCTGGTACTAAAAATAAATATTCCAACACATCCCAACACCAAGCCAAACAACCAGCGGCGCCGGGTCAACACACCAAGCCACGCCCGCTCCCTTGGCAATGCTGGGCGGCTACTTTGACTACGGTGGCACCAGCTACGGAACGGAGAGCCTGGCACCCCAGCTGCGGCTCTGCGCTTTTTTTTCTGCGACGCTGATTGATTCTGGTTCCATCCTCACCTTGGATGGCATGGTGGGATCTTGATGGCAATGTGAATCAATCAAATAAAACCTAATAGAATTTATAGGGGTGATTGCAAATTACTTTTGGGGATCACTCTTATTTGATTGATTCACAGATTCTTAATGCCGTGGAAAAACCTTGGGGTGAACCAACAATTTTTTGGATGGGGCCCCATATCCATGGCTATCGTTGGGACAAAAATCAAGAGCCCAGTGGCTATATTTCCTTACTTGTTTGGTGACCCATGGACCTACCAACACCGTTGTAATTATACATGTCCTCTGTAGCTGTTTTGGCTGTGTTGTTTTTCACTTTTTTCTTCCATCGTGGTGGGATGGAAGTGGATGGGCTGGCAGCTGACTGGGAGGGGTCTGACGCTGTGAGGGCGCAGCTGCGGAACCATAAGCAACTGTGTGTTCGGCCACTGACCCAACAATGGTGTGAGCCAACTCGCTCCAACTGCGTTAGCAACTCTTGCGTGCTGATCCCTGCCCTTGAACGTCTTCGTCAAGTCCCTACTTGGAACCTTTGCAGGTGGAGGTGGCCAAGGTATACGAGAAGATGGGGGTACCGGTGGTTGCCAAGCAAGTCTATTCCTCTGCAGTTGAAGTGAAGAGGATGCTAGGCTTTGTGAAAAAGAAAGCCAATCGCCACGAAGTCACAAAGGCGCTATGGTTTTGAAATGCTTTCATCATCATTTGTCATCCAAAGGTGTTCCAACCAACATTGCACATATGAGCAAACCCAAACTCCCATTGCACGCACTACATAGAACTCACCCATGCAGGTTTGTCTCATATCATCCTTTTGCGACTCCAGCGTTTTAAAGAATATGATAAGTTACAAAGACTACATAGATCGATCGATGTATGAAGAGCTTCTCCATCATTTGTAGCCCATTTGGTTTCCCCTGCAGGACACCAAATTCCATATCTTGCTGCTTGCCCTGAACCCGGACTTGAAGGACTGCGGCTCCAAAAAAAACTATTCCCCAAAACTGTGGTACTTGGGCTCATGGAAAGTGATCTGATAATGCAAATGTTTTTCTCCTTGGGTTAACTGTTCATTGCGGCATGGGTTACCTGGTAGGAAGTCATCGACAAGTACATGGCCTCCGATGACATCTTCACAGGTGAAGACACCTATGAGGATGAGGACAAGGAAACCTAGGATGACTTCGATGAGTTCCAGAAATGGCTCAACAGTGAGCACAGGCTGATGATACCCCTGGCCAGTCTCCTACTGAATCGTTGCCTGCTGAAGAGATGTTCTGCAAGTATTGCAAGGCAAATCTCAAAGCTGGTTGTCACTTGCTCAAACTTCGATACATTTTTGGATGTGGAACCATTGGGGAGTCACACGGGTGTATGTTCATGATTAGTTTTGACATAAAGAGTGGCATCTATAAAATGAAATCCTAGTAAGAAAGGATAACTCACCACTTAGATGAAACCACAATTGGGAAAGCTTTGTCATAAAATGCTAAAGGGATTCCCTTGATTTATTCAATTGGAATGCGATGTCCCTTGACAACTCCCCCTGGCAACAGGTGATTGTGCAGAGCGAGTTGCAGATCTGAAGGCCAAGATCGCTGAGAAGAAGGCAATGCTTCTGATCCTTGGGCGCAAACAACTGGCCCAATCCACAAGCACCGAAACTCAATGCTGGGCGTTGTTTCGTAACTGGTATTCCCAGGACGTCATTGGTCATGGGTTTTCTGGAGAGTAGGGTCAAGTAACTTACCACGATTGTGATTCCAATCATCCATGATTGTAACCCTAAATGAATTATGGGCTCCACCTTTCTAAAGAAATTTGATGCACTGGGTTCCATTTGGTTTGGTGTTGTTTGGTTCACTTTTACCATATGGCTTGGGTTTAACAAGCATGCGCTCCTTGGAGCCTCTGAGGAAAAATATGGAGGAGAAGGACAAGGAACGGAAGGCTTCTGCAAAAGCATCATCAAAGGATCCCTTGAGCAGAGGCCCAATCGTGACATCCAAAAAATGGGTTTCAACAACGCAATCCTGTTAGCGATGATGCCGATAATGATACCGATACCAGTTTATTACTTTTACCACGCCACCAGCAGTTCACCACCACACCACTCTGTGATCAAACCTCCAGGTGGAAGCCAAGTGGACAACCTGGACACCCAGCCTGTGCAGAGCAGTGCGTTGTTTCTCTTCGAGCCAACGAAGGATGATTCCCAAATGTCATTGAAACCGTCACCAGCACCATTTGTTCTCAATGAGCTTGATGAAGACAAGACATCAGTCCCGGTCGATTTTGGTGGTGAGGTTGGTTTCATGATCAAAAGATTGGATGTGTATGGCATTCCTATTCTTGTTTGGGGCTCTTGGGATAGAACCGTTTTCTATTTATAAATATTTTCCCACTGTTTTTTCAAATCAAAGGTACTTGCAAAACATGGTAATGTTCAGTTTTGCTAGCATAACCAACTCTCACAAACAACTTGTTTCTCTGGCCTTTTCACCCCTGACAGGTTCTCACCCGCGCCAAGCAGCTGAAGTCCAAGAAGGCGAAGGGTCAACCTGAGGATGGTGGTGACACTGGTGAGCATGAGGATGGAGGTGATGAGGAGCCCGCGATTTTGAAGAGACCATAATCTAAGGCATCCCCAAAGCCAGAAGCAAAGTCAAAAGCAAAAGCCAAAGCAAGGCCAAAGCCAAGGCTGTGGATGACTGCGAGACGGAGCCCACTGTGGGCCCACAAAAGAAGCGCAAAGAAGGATGCTGCCGACTGTGAAGATGGTGACGCTTCAAAAGAGAAGGCTGCTGTGGTCGATGATGCTAAGGATCCAAAGGCTGAAGAGATGGAAGTACCCAAGACAAGAAAGCGCCTGCGAAAGACGAAGACCATGGACCTCCCTGCAGTTGAACCTTCTGCTACTGAACCTCCTGCACCCAAAGCTCGTGCTGCCAGAGGTCGCAAGCGAGGCCAAGCTGAAACTGAACCGGAAGAGAAGCAAGAAGCAAAAGCAGGTGCAGCACCCAAGAAAGCCAGGACCAAGAAGGGCTCCGCAAATGTGGTGACCAACGCGGCAGAGACGCAAGATGAGCTGATGAAGGGGATCATCGTTCAGAAGATCAAGGACGTGAAGGATTTCTCTATGGACGAGGTCAAGGCCCATTTCCATGGACGAGTTGAACCAGGTCCATGCGAACCTGAACATCTACTGGACCCAGACTTCATCTTCCGTTCGCAACTTGCTGGATCCTGCCCGCCCGGACATTTGTCGCTTTAGCTTCAAGTTGGGAAAGACATGGAACACTCGCATGGCTGCAGCGTTCATGGGTTCTTGGTTGCTGGTTTCTTGGCTCTTTATCACGAAAAAAGGATCGATACCAACAAAGAAACGTTTTGTCCCAGGTTGAAACTAACAGGGGGATATGATTTGATTACCAGTAATACATGTGTTATCATCATCACCGCCAAAGCAAATGCTCCTTTTGATGGATACCCCAAACTATAAACATGCTCTACCATCACAGCCCTCTCATTCCCTGAGGCTCAATGGATGGATGATTCAGAAGCGAAGGTGCTTGCGGACATCAAGGACCCTTCCACCCCTTTGCGACTTGCGGCCTAGCCAAGTTTCCAAATTTGCACAAATGGTGCAACATGTTTCCAGAATGCTTTAGGCTCTGCACTTGTAGGGTGACCGATTTTCAAAGTATTCACACTTGTAGGCGATCACAATAAAATAAACATCTAAAGAATTAGAGTAGCTAAGGCTAGAAGGTACAACAGAGAACCATTGTAGTATTTGATTTTTATCAAACCCAACTTATAGCTTTCCTCACCAATGGATGGAAAGATAAACATGCCAATGTTTAACATTTCAAGTATAAACTTGATGAATCGGGATTTCCACATCAAAGGACTAGTCGTTTTCTTTTAACAACTCCATGCTTCATGTTGGTAAGAGCCTACATGGTGCAGATTGGCATTCTTGGGCTTGATGTGGGCTGTGTACAGTCCACCCTTTTGAAATCAAAGCGCCAGGATGGGAAGATTGGCTTAGCGCCCGCAATTTTAACCAAACGGTTGTGGGGCCAATCAAATCTGATGGCAGCTACTGGGTAGGTCAACCAAATGAAAAAGCAACCGAGGGGAAGCAGAAAAAAATGAGCGCATGAACCTCATCAGAATGTTTGGATTCATTTCCCTTTGGCTTCAGTGACTGCGTATTCAATTCAACAGGTCATAGGGGTACTAACTATATGCAAATCCCATATCTTTCAACCTTGGGTCTTACTGGTGCTACACACGTATGCTCCTCCCAATTTCGTTGAAACATATGTCATACCAAATGCATTTTCCATCACAGTTTGCTTACATAATCCACCTCATCTAGGTTGACATGGGAAAAGTCCACCTCGCATCCAACCCAACCACTCAATGGGTTTGCATCCATGGTGCAATCGTCAGCTTGCCGGTGCTGAGGTTGGACCAATCCATGCCTCCTCGCCTCAAGAAGTGGGCGATAAAGAAGGGGGTGGACAATGCGGCCTGCGCACCTGACATGTGTTTCGGGGTCACTGGTTCGGCCGGGAGTGACAGCTCTTTGTGTTCCAACTTCTATGTGGCACTCTATCCACCAAATTGCACATGGAACAGAAGCTGTTTTCAAAACACATTCCAAAAAAGGCACGTGATGTTCGAATCATAAGGAAAACATCATCATTGAAAAATATGTGTTCTCACCCTCTTTGAATGCTTATAAGGATTCAGGTTTCAGAATCAATCACTTGAAGCAATGCGGCCATGCGACCTGCAGAAACTGCATGAACCCAGACAAGCACCGACTTCGATCATGTCCTCAATCGGTTCAAACATCCGGGGCTGGCAGCAGGGCAGCTGAAATCAAATACTCCAATGTTGGGTACTGACATGGGATTTCACAACCTGAAATGTGGTATCAGGTTCTAACACATCTATTTCCAGTACAATCGCCCATTGGGAAATTAGTGGCATGACAAGTTTGAGGTATATCCTAAACATCTATTTTCCCATGCGTTGGGACCTGTGACCTTTCCCTGCATCACACACCAGTTGTGGCGCATCCTGCGTTGCCCCCCATGGCCCGATCCAAGAGCTTTGTAGATGCACTTGTTTGGCGGCTCTCATGCTTGGGCGCACCAAAGGTTACTGGTTTGCATTGGGTCCATACTTCCTCACTGCCTCGTGGAATCAGAAGCCATATCTTGCTACTTCAGTAACTTCAGTATAGTCACCGCATATCTTACCTGCGCAATGGCTCATGTACATGTTAATTAGTAAAATCATCCCCCATAGTTTTAACAGCAATCCGCATTGGCAAGACCGGTTCGGTAATGGCGCAAAGCACTTAACGCCAGGTGGGGGGAACAGGAAACGAATCTTAAATCACTAACATGTCTTCACTTGCTAAGATGTGGTGGTTTATAAACATTATTTCATTAGGGATTCAATCTCCCTCACCAGTTAAAGCCCGTTGTCTTCTGTGAGGATGCACCGCCATTCCAGTGGATTGAATTTTTCGCTGGAAAGGCGGAGGCTACCCGTATGTTCCGTGAACATGACTTTTCCCAGGACATAAACTACATGCGTCCTGGGAAAAGCGGTATGAATCGAATGGATCTATGCACTGGCTTGGGATTTGCGTTTCTGGGATGCAAATCATGCACACTAACAACACATGGGATTTGTGCATTTTCGCTATAATGTGTGATTTCATGTTTTATCCCTGCGCCTTTTTGTTTTAGTGGTTGTGGAAATCCTTAGTCTAGAGTGGTCCCAGGTTGGCAATCTCAACCATATTGCTTGGAGATCATGCGAACGGTTGGGTGGCTCACTTCGGATTGAAATGCAGTTCATGGACGACTATGAACTGTGGAACTTCAGGCCGTAGCCCATGCACAGCAATTGGGAACTTGTCCTATCCAAGCGTGGTGGAGGGTAATTTACTGGCATCACGGACCTTTGTTGGTATTGAATGTTAGCAATTTGTTGGCTTTTACCCCCGTTGTGTGAATGTACATTCTAATGGGCTGATTTGTAGATGATTTGGCTTTGGGAACAAACCTTTGATTGATCTGAGGGTGGTACTGATGATGCTGTTGGTAGTGGCTCTCAACGGAGCCACTATTGTGGAGCAACCTGCCAACTCACTGCTGGAGTATTACCCCCGTTTTCGTGAATGGATCTTCAAGCTGATCAGTGTTGGAGGGGTCAACGCGGCGCCTCGTATAATTAGCCAAGACTCAAATGCACAGATAGGCACCCTTTCTTCACCAGAATGCATTGACGCATACAAACAGTCCTGGCGCAACGACAGGCTGCAGGTGGTTTCCCATCCGAACATGTTTCCAACTACTAGGTGTCTTCACTGGTCGTAACTCAGGTGCACCGTGTGGCATGGTGGATGAGGTTGTATGGATCTCCAACTCCTAAACGGCACTTGGCGTACTGTAACAGCCCGGCCATAGCCAAACTGGATCTGGGCCGCCTAACGGGGTGGACTAAGAAGCTTCTACGAGATGCAGCTGAGGGAATTCAACCTATCAAAACAGTTCAGAAGTACATTGACAAGAAAGGACGTCAACGCTACAAAGGAACTGATCAGTTTAAAAAACATAGTCAGAGACTTAATTGTTTTGCATTACTCATGTGATTGGTGATAAGCCCCCAGAACCATTTGGATGATGATTGGTGATGCTTGCACTGTCTTGGCCCCAATGAGTCCCAATGGATCCCGAAACTTGGCTCAGGGATTACTCCAACATAAATGGACTAAATGATCATGTTGATATGTTGTCATGTTTCGACTTATCATGTTTGATCCATTATGTAGGTGTTGCTTTGCCACTAAAGGATAACTTGCCAGCATATGAACAACGCTCAGGAAAAAGATTGAAGGCGCCATCCAAGTCTGCAATCAAGACCGGGAGAATTTGGTGAGGCTGGATACGACATCATTAATCAGTAAGACTATTTTCTTAACCATCACACATGGGCACAACATCATGCTGCCAACAACTGTAATCCCCATCCTCTGGGATCATGTTGATCCTGATCAGGACTTGCAAATATGGTGGTGAGCCCGAGTACTGGGTGGAAGTCCGTGAGGTTGGTGAAAAGGGCCAGGAGAAGGAGGAAAAGCGACAACGCAAAGAAGTTGTTGAGGACAGCCCAAATTCATTTGGCATTTCATTAGCGTATCTATTGCTTCAAGATTCTTTCTGGGATTACAACCAAAGTACCGACCTATCTTCTTATGTTTTGCCCATATTTTTGTATTTTCGTTGCAGGTATGTCTCACCAAAGCTCTACTTACCAAATCACCACGCCCGCTGTCAGGACAAAGGCTCCGATCCAATTGGCAATGTCGACATGAGCAACCTGAACAAGATGAAGAAGCGGGCAGAGGCTGCAGCTGGAGCGAGCTGTGCGCAGATTTCCGAGGCCATTCCAAATAGTTTCTTTGTGTTGGCTTCTTGATTGAACTCTGGCTGGGTATAGCCAAACTATCGGTTTACTAATCAAAAATGTAGTTGACAAGTGATAGCTGCCGTATCTTGTCTCAATGGAAAGCGGTCGAAAGTTGATGGTTCAATCTTTGTTAGAACAAGTTTGTCCATAAATGGCATCTATCAACATTAGAATCTAAGTCATGGACTTAGTGGCCATTGGATCATCATAATTCTTTTGGAGATCAGCCACCAAAGAGCGAAGCTTGGCCGATTTGGCCAACAAACTGTCACAAAATTTGTTCCTGGAAAAGTATCGGCCAGCCAGCTCTTCCCCACGCCGCATTGAGGTCCATCAAGGCATTGGAGAATGACCTGGGTGTGTTGGAGTGCAAGTACAACGCATGCAGTGAGCATTTGGCCAAGGGAGAGTCCGAGGACTTTGGTGCAGCGTGGTTTGGTAGCAAACTATTTTGGATTCACGCGCAAAGGCATTTGAAAAGAGTCTCCAAGAATGGTGCTCGTGTAACGTTCATCCCTTTAATCCTTTTTTTTGAATAAGGGAAATATGGCCCAACGTAGAGTCCACATGCGGCACAAGCCGGCTAAGGTGGACCGCCCAATCGGAGCAGATCATGAAGCACTGCACATGTGAGTGCCTGTGACTGCAATAATGGTAGAATTGGTTTGGATTTGTTAAAAAATGGAAACCAAAAGCAACAATCTCGATTCAACGCTGACTGCACTTGGCTTGAAATTGCATGACAACCCTTCGTGATGCCCATCCCATTTCCACCTCCCAGGTGTACGAAGGTGGCGCAGAACGAGTCGAAGATCCGGCAATTTCCTCGGCAGCATTAGTTTCCAAATCACAAACATAAGAGATCATAAGAGCCAGGACCTGTGATTTGTTGCGAGGCAATTCACTTGACCAAACTGGCGCCTAATTACAATGTTTATCCCAACATACTTAGGAATGCGAAGCGCCATTTCCAGCAAAAAGGTGAAGGAAGATTCGGCTGCCCCATCTACTTGTCTTTTGTGCTTTGGGATCTGGCTGCGTTACCTGAACACAGCTGCAGTACTCTTACTCAGAAACCGGGGTCGCGTCTCCTGCAACAGCTTGTGCTGTGTCCTGGAAACTTCAGTGATCAAAACCAATTTATTATAGTGTTCATTAGGTCATTGAACCATGATTTGTTTTGGGTATGTTCTTTTCTTTCCAACGCAGAGAGGTGATGATACAAGCTAGCAGGAATAGAAAGCAGCTTACGCCTCAATTCTTTGGGATGTTTGATCTGCGAGAAAATGTGGTGCTCGTATCCCTTGAAACCCGGCCCTTGACATTTTCCAAGAACTAGGGTGTTAGAATCCACTTGGCCAGGTGCTGGCCCTACTTCGAAGATCTTCGCAACCAATGCTGACAAAGGAGCTTGAAGCTCAGACATGGAACTGGGTCGTTTCAAGGGGCATGAGCTTCAGCGAACTAGCTTCGGCATCCATAGAGAATGATGCTCGAGCTGACTCATGCATCACCAGCACAACTAAAAAGATAAAACATGTTGCGATAAGATACATTGACTGATAAGTGATAAGTGTTATCAGTACAATACAGCTGGTATCACATAATTGGTTTTAACGCATGTTCAATAAACACAACTGTGGGCATTCTGTCCTAATTGCGGACTCAAGTTGCAATGGTCCTTTGCCATGATGATGATGACACCGACGAAGAATTTCTCAATGAGCTTCTGACCTGCCATCGGCCAGTGCTTTGGCTGATCTGTGATGGGATTGCAGCAAACATCTACCCACGTGGATTCAAAAATGTCTCACAAACGACAAACATTGTTTTTCTTTGTGCGCCTATTCAGGATTCACTTGGGCCCTTTCCGTGGCAGCTTGCCAACGATGGTGAGGATCTATATGCGATGGGCTCTCACATGCCTACAGTTGACGAAGCCCCCCCACGTGACCTTGTGCTGCCTAGGATGCACACTAGAAGCCGTAGTCCAAAAAGAGTTGAACAAAATGAATGGATTCCCAAACAATTGGATGATGAACTCCGAGGATTAGAGCGTACCCCTTCAGTTTTTCGACTCATGGGACAAAACAAGCACATCGAACACCAACTCCCAAGAGCTGGGGCCACAGCTGGCCGAGTCTTGTGCCATGCTGCAGCCGTATTCCAAAAACTGGTGGACAAGCATAGCCCTATGCCTTTCAAGTTCGGAATCACGCATTGGGCGCATTTCCGGTGGTATCATCGACCCTATGGATATGCACATGGATGTGAGAAATTCACCAACATGATGATCCTTTTTGCGTGCAGCGACCCGATTGCCCCAGCCTGGTTGGAAAGTGCTCTGATAGACAAGTTCAGCAGTTGCCCGGCCATGGCCATGAGCACACGGTACCATTGAGTTGAATGTTTCTCAACTTATGTCCGTGCACCCCTATATTGACTTATGTTGTTTGGAGGAGCTTGAAGGTTCCACCACCCATTCCACCATTGTGCAGATCTATGGCAAAAATTTGACAATTCAGTTGTCAGTGTATGTCCATGTGCGTGTTTTCCACGTGCAAGTAGATGCATGTTGTATAGCACTTCTACCAGCCATGGGCTCTTCAGTTCTTGGATGGTTGCACCGCGATAAAAAGTTTGAGCTTCCAAAGCTTCCAAGTGCTTGCAATCATGCATGTCAAAGACATGCAGCCGTGCCACCTGGTCACCCAATCAATTAAAGATAACTAAAGTATATATCTTTGACCTGTATGATAAGTATTGTTTTTGACCTGGTATGGAAAAACTAACCCCTTCATTGAACCTGTATATACGTTGTGTGTTCGCCCCCCTTTGAACGTTTCTCTCTCTCGCTCTCGGTTGTGGTTCGCTGAGGCATCTTGCGCTTCCCAGATTCTCACTGCGAGGGCGGTGGCCGAAGAGATGGGGGAGGTTGCTGCGTCATCATCTGGTATACAAACATGGGCTGACATAAGCATGGGCAACAGTGAGAGGGAAACGCATCGATTGGTCAAGAAACAAGGCTCTAGACTTGACATCCCAATTGAAGGACCCTGTCATGTACCAAAATGTACCAAACACATTGCCGATGAGCAAGCATTCTCTTCACCCGCAGACCCTCCTCCATCTGGCTGACCCCCTTTTTGTCTGCACTGGCTGAGATTTATGCCTCAGGTGGACATTGGTTTGAATTACAAATTAGTGCCATCACCAGCTGCTCGACTTTGAACATTGCGTTTATTTTAATAAGATACCATTGCGTTTTTGGTATGGAAACAGAACGCAAATCAAAAATCATATCACATGAACCTGGCGCTTCTGGTACTGCAACTATTTGGCATTTTTTTCTCCTGCAATGCCTACATCTTAGGTATACCGGTATACCTTTTTGTTGGTACCTCACTTTCACCCGCCTGTGTTAGGTACGGGTGTTTTCTGTATTTAATACTTAGGCAAAACGTTTGTCGGCTGCCTAAAGCTAATACAAACTAATAAACACACAAAGAAATCATACATTACACCAGGGAAATCATTTCATCGACTACTCATTGAGTCAAGTTGTTGCAAGATAGGACGGTCGATGTCGAAGATCGTGGCGTTGGAAGACGGGCTCAATATTTGTTTGTATGCAGGAGAACCGCATGCAAATTGCTTCACTAATAGCATCAGCGTCTTGTTGATATTGAAATTGCAGCCGCGGTTTGGCACAGAAGTTGAGGTCAGAAGAAGTTGCGTGGCATTAATTAAGTGCATGTGCCAATTTCAGCACGTCGTTTTCGCACAAATCGTAATTAACCAGAAAAAAGTTTCATTCGTATTGTAGCGAGAAGCAATGTCTTGCAACAAAAATTCCAGAACACTTGGCATTGATGGGCGGCTCAGCGGCTCTCAGGACGACAACGCCTCCCAGGCCGCATCAGTTGGAAGTGGTTTCTCACTACGCTAGGGAATAGATATCTTTAAACGTGTCTTCATGGATCCTGAGGGAGGCTCCGGGTGATGGAAAATGAACGCTGGTTGATTGTTACTGGTGTGCTTGCAAGAACACTTGCAAAGACCTGATGTATTGTACTTCATTGCGATCATGAGCCTATTTAGGCTTCACAGCTTTTGTCCAACCCCCTAAGTATAAAAGAATGGGGACCCAATTCCTTAATTGCTCCTGGGGAGCGTGTCTATGAGAAGTATGCCAAGGACAAGCAAACCTCGCGGAAAGGTGCTTGGGTGGACTTCGAACCAAAACATTAATTAATAGCTACGAATCTGAAGATCTATGAATTTCACTTACATGCATTCATTTTCGGGAGGGGCAGCGAGGCAATTCTTGTTTAGTCTAATCTCTCTGCGAGGTGAGCAAGAAATTTTGGGTAATACTTACAGTAATGATCCGCCGCCTTCTTTCTCTTTGCCTCTCGTGCCACAGCAGCATTGGCTTGCAGACGTTTCTTGACCTGGGCTTGGCGGCAAGGAAGAAGAAACTTTTGAACTCAAACCCTCAACCCCTGACCCCCCCAACACCATATGTGTATGTTCCAGGTTCTGGGTATTTTCCTCCCCCCCCTCCCCCCCCACACCCACGGTCATGGTACCGTGGTACTACCCCTCCTGCCCCCTGTGGTGTGGTGTGGTGTGGTGGTGGTGGTTCCATGGCCTCCCTCCGCCCTGTGGTGTGGCGGCGTTGGGTGGAGGAGTGGGGAGTATATAGTAACATATAGGTAGCATGTAGGTGGTACATAAGTAGTATGCAGTATGCAATTAATATATAGATAGTATATGGATAGTAGTAGGTAGGTAGTAATATCATATAGGTAGAATGGGAGGCTAGAGCTTCCAAATGCTGCAAATCCCATGCACTTGCTCTGGGGAGGGGGTCTTAAACGTCACAAACATCCATTGGTTCAGCAGAAATTTCTGCACAACCCATGTTGGGCTCAATCTCTCAAATACCTGCGCAACCCATGTTGGGCTCCAGCCTGCTATTGAAATCATGATCAACAGATATCAACTGTGGCATCTTAAGCTCTAGAAGATGCAAAGGCACTGGGGACACGCAATGATGCGCAGCATTGCGCGGCTATTTTCAATTGGGAGTTGAGGGATTCGGGTGTTGGACCCAGTCTTTGGACATGTCGGAAAAAACTTTAGAAACAAAATGCTGGCCTTGCAAAAAAATTGGACTTTTGTAACTCGACGGCAGGCATACTGTAGGAATTGGATGGCTTTTGCCTGGATCAAATCATGGAGTGTCATGGAATGTCATGGAATGTCATGGAATGTAAACAGCCGCAAGCAAACCCGGTCTCTCCCCTGTTGGTCGGGTTCCCTCCATGCTCCGAACCCTTTGCGCTTCATTGCGTTTCCAAGCCAAGTATCTGCTGCGGCTTTGGCCAATTGCTGCTGGAGCTCTTCAGCGTGGCGCTCACCTTCCTGCTTCGCCTCAGTTTGTTGATTGAACGGCCTCCATGTCAACATCTGTCGCATGGCCGGAGGAATCCAGGTGCACTAAGGAAGGTCCACAATAATCATAAAGATCATGGATCTCAGCACACCTCAGCATATCTCAGCATATGCTCCCACCAGATCCAAAAAGTACACTAGTGTGATCTCATTGTTCCCCACTTGCACCCTTGACAAAAAATATTGTCAAACAATGTCAAACATCACCAACAAATATGACTGATCAGTCCAGTGATTGTCTGAATGCCTATGGAGTCCATGCGGTGCCTCAGCCTTCGATGATTGTCATAATCAACAGTGGGCATCTTAAGCTTAGTTGAGGGTTTGGGCTTTTGGGTTTACAGTTCAAGGCTGTGGGTTTGACATATGGAAAGCCGAAAAACCTTAGCTTTGGGCAGGAATTCAGGCTCTATATCTTGACGGTCACACACAGGAATTGGCCACAAACAGACCAACTATGAAGAAGCACCATGCATACATTCAAAACAGCCACCAGTTCTCAGCAAAGTGGCTCTCTGAAACCGTCCTTTGGAAGGGGCTACCTGTACCCGAACATTTATGAATCAATGAACACTTTGCCTTTCTAAGCCAAGTATCCACAGCCGCGTTTGACAACTGCTGTTGGAGCTCTTCCGCTTTGCGAGCTTGCCGCTCCGCCTCCTGCTTTGCGTCCTGAGTTTCTTGACTGGATCGTCAATGATCTTCCATCAACATATCTTCCGTGTCGATTTGATGCCAAAACAAATGTACAAAATTGTGCAAACAAAACGTGCATCTGGACCCATCCTTCCACCCCTATGATCTCATTTGTGCCCACTTGCGGCCTTCATGAAGTCAGTCTTAAACATCACAAACATCCATTGGTTCAGCAGAAATACCTGCACAACCCATGTTGGGCTCCAGCCTGCTATTGAAATCATGATCAACAGATATCAACTGTGGCATCTTAAGCTCTAGAAGATGCAAAGGCACTGGGGACACGCAATGATGCGCAGCATTGCGCAGCTATTTTCAATTGGGAGTTGAGGGATTCGGGTGTTGGATCCAATCTTTGGACATGTCGGAAAAAACTTTAGAAAAAAATGCTGGCCTCGCAAAAAAATTGGACTTTTGTAACTCGACGGCAGGCATACTGTAGGAATTGGATGGCTTTTGCCTGGATCAAATCATGGAATGTCATGGAATGTCATGGAATGTCACAAAAAAA
>VSDK01010940.1:166235-205455 GCA_009767595.1 Symbiodinium kawagutii | reverse complement strand
AAACAGCCGCAAGCAAACCCGGTCTCTCCCCTGTTGGTCGGGTTTCCTCCATGCTCCGAACCCTTTGCGTTTCATTGCGTTTCCAAGCCAAGTATCTGCTGTGGCTTTGGCCAATTGCTGCTGGAGCTCTTCAGCGTGGCGCTCACCTTCCTGCTTCGCCTCAGTTTGTTGATTGAACGGCCTCCATGTCAACATCTGTCGCATGGCCGGAGGAATCCAGGTGCACTAAGGAAGGTTCATAATAATCAAAAAGATCATGGATCTCAGCACATCTCAACATATCTCAGCATATGCTCCCATCAGATCCAAAAAGTACACTAGTGTGATCTCATTGTTGCCCACTTGCACCCTTGACAAATAATATTGTCAAACAATGTCAAACATCACCAACAAATATGATTGATCAGTCCAGTGATTGTCTGAATGCCTATGGAGTCCATGCGGTGCCTCAGCCTGGGCATCTTAAGCTTAGTTGAGGGTTTGGGCTTTTGGGTTTACAGTTCAAGGCTGTGGGTTTGACATATGGAAAGCCGAAAAACCTTAGCTTTGGGCAGGAATTCAGGCTCTATATCTTGACGGTCACACACAGGAATTGGCCACAAACAGACCAACTATGAAGAAGCACCATGCATACATTCAAAACAGCCACCAGTTCTCAGCAAAGTGGCTCTCTGAAACCGTCCTTTGGAAGGGGCTACCTGTACCCGAACACTTATGAATCAATGAACACTTTGCCTTTCTAAGCCAAGTATCCACAGCCGCGTTTGACAACTGCCGTTGGAGCTCTTCCGCTTCGCGAGCGAACTGGTTGTCCTTCGCGAGTGCCTGCAGGGAACGAACGTCCGTTCATGACCAAGCAGAGCAACAGTCACGTTTGTCCAAACTACCGATGTCCAAGTTTACCTTCAGTTTTATTGCCAGGATTTGGCTTTGACTACAATTTACTTCAGGAATCGCACTCCCAAACATCAAACTAATGCCACTAGGACGTATATATCCGATATACATCATCACAAATAACCTGGCCAGTTTCCAAAAAGAAAATTATATTGGAACGCGTACATGTTCTCAACCTAACTTACGCTTCGTGCGACTATGGTGTAAATGTTGAGATGGGCTAGTAGGGATTTTTTGCCAGGGCATCCAGAGGCGTTGCCGACTTAGGTACCGTAGAAATTCTGTGCTTACAACGGGTTTGCGGAATTTAGGTACCAGAAGGAAGGCGTATCTAAAACTTAGGCCATGTAAAAATGCTGCGCCATGCTGCGCCTCAATCGTACAAACTTGGGGAAATTTTGGGAAACTAATGTATGAGGGCTTGAACAGCAGCTAAAGCCACGGCAAATGAAGCTACAGGGAAAATTTGATAGCATGCGGCTCCCCCTCTCAGTAGACGTTCGTGACAGGCATCCTCATCATCATGTAACGCCTAAGCCATAATCCCTAAAACCATAAAGACTAAAACCATGACCTTCTAAACAGCAAAGGAAGCAAGGAAGCAAGGAAGCAAGGAAGCAAGGAAGCAAGGAAGCAAGCAAGGCAAGCACGCAAGGAATGAAGGAAGAAAAAAGTGAACGAGTGAACCATAGTGACTGTTGGATTTTATTCATCAGTACTGACTTTGATCTTTTAACACCATCAGCTTAAACACACAAACCTCAAACCCTCAAACCCTGAAGCCATACACCCCAAGACGCTAAGACCTCAAACCCCAAAGCCAGAAACCCGAAAACCATGAGCATGAATAAAAATGCAAATCCGAACTCTAAAACCTTAAAGCTATATATACACATATACATATACATATATCCACCAAAAAACATACACTCTGAAACCCTGAAACCATCAACCCTAAACCCATCACTCTATAGTTTCTGTCAACCCGAGGTCATTCGGTGACACCAAACGAAATTCGGGCCTTCTCCAGCATGTTTTTGTACGAGTTCGCCTGGTGTGCGCAGCGGTCACCGTGTGGCACCTAGCACTGAGACTTGGGGGTGACACACATCCCTGGTTCCAAAACCATTTCCAAACGGTTTCCCAATTCTGGGTCGGTTCCAGTTGTTGGATCTTGGAACAGAGGGATTCGTGCTACGTGATAATCAATGGACCAACTGAATCGTGCACTAGAATAGGAAAAATGATATCAATAAAGGCTTCACACTGGATACTAAATACATCTAAATACCATGAAGCTTTGGGTTGACCAACCAATCAACCAGCACAACCAGCACAACCAGCACAACCAGCACCAGATGGAATAATAAGATGGACAAGATTTGGTACGTGCGTGTGTGAGTGGCATTCATTCATCAGGCCCATGTTCCTCTCCGAAAGATATCATTAGAATCCCTTTCACCCAAAAAAGGCCAACCCTGGCCCCTCTAAAACGTATAGATTTAGGGGTGAGGATGGGTTGTTGTTGGAGCAACCATGATAGACCTTAGGGTGGGTACGGTTTAAATGAGGTCTAACTTGATAATGCCGCCAAGCAAGTTAAAAACTTGAGTTACGCAAACTTTCAGCGTAGACCCTGGGGAATGCCTGACCAACATTGATCATGTTTTAATATGATCAAATATTATTGAATAATATGTTGATATATGCAAACCATCCTCGCTTACCATCAACCAATAAATACATGTGGTTACTCATTCTATTATCTAAAAGTGGCTCTCTGAAACCGTCCTTTGGAAGGGGCTACCTTTACCCGAACACTTATATATGAATCTATGAACACTTTGCCTTTCTAAGCCAAGTATCCGCAGCCGCGTTTGACAACTGCAACTGCTGTTGGAGTTCTTCCGCTTCGCGAGCGTGCCGCTTTGCGTCCTGAGTTTCTTGACTGGATCGTCGATTTGATGCCAAAACAAATGTGCAAAATTGTGCAAACAAATCGTGCATCTGGACCCATCCTTCCACCCCTATGATATCATTTATGCCCACTTGCGGCCTTCATGAGGTCAGTCTTAAACATCACAAACACCCATTGGTTCAGCAGAAATCCCTGCACAACCCATGTTGGGCTCCAGCCTGCTATTGAAATCATGATCAACAGATATCAACTGTGGCATCTTAAGCTCTAGAAGATGCAACGGCAGCGCAGCATTGCGCAGCTATTTTCAATTCGGAGTTGAGGGATTCGGGTGTTGGGGCCAACCTTTTGACATGTGGAAAAAGTAAAAAAGGGTGAACACTGGCCCCGCAAAGAAATTGGACTTTTGTAACTCGACGGCAGGCATACTGTAGGAATTGGGTGGCTTTTGCCTGGATCAAATCATGGAATGTCATGGAATGTCACAAAAAAAACAGCCGCAAGCAAACCCGGTCTCTCCCCTGTTGGTCGGGTTCCCTCCATGCTCCGAACCCTTTGCGTTTCATTGCGTTTCCAAGCCAAGTATCTGCTGTGGCTTTGGCCAATTGCTGCTGGAGCTCTTCAGCGTGGCGCTCACCTTCCTGCTTCGCCTCAATTTGTTGATTGAACGGCCTCCATGTCAGCCGTGGACACATGAGCTTGTTACATCAGGTTGTTGACAAGTATTGCTCAATCAGCATTGATTGCTAGTCGCGATTAACCAACCAATCAACATTCATCAACCAGCGTGAGATGAAGAGATAAAAGAAACCATTTTCAATACTGACAAATGACAAACAAGATGTACGTCAACTGTACGATACTGTACGTCTCCATCTGGATGCCTATATACCCGTGTGATGTCATTTATGCTCACTTGCAAAAATATTGCGCTTACAAGAGACGACCAGGATCTCCGGAACAGTTGTTTGGGAAGGAGGCCGGCCGGCCATACAAGTACTCAAAGATGTTGCGGTTCCAACTAGTTCCAACTGAGCCAAGTATCTGCAGCATTTTTGGACAACTTCTGACGCAGCTCTTGAATCTCTTTCACTCTGCTCTCCTTCTCTCGCTTTGCATCCTGACGGCCAATGGTCTTCAATTGATGCATGATGCCAAATGGATCGATGTAATCCCAAGAAATAGAATCAAACGTACCAACAAACGGTGAATTTCGACCCATGCGAATTTGGAGTTCAAGTTTGGATGTTTGGCCCGAATTTGGAACTCAAGTTTGGATGGTTTAGACCGAATTTGGAATTCAAGTTTGGATGGTTTGGTTTTGCCCGAATTTGGAATTCAAGTTTGGATGGTTTGGCCCGAATTTGGAGATCAAGTTTGGATGGTTTGGCCCGAATTTGGAATTCAAGTTTGGATGGTTTGGCCCGAATTTGGAATTCAAGTTTGGATGGTTTGGCCCGAATTGGGAATTCAAGTTTGGATGGTTTGGCCCGAATTTGGAGATCAAGTTTGGATGGTTTGGATGGAGCTCACCCCTTCAATGCATACGGGGACACTTTAATGCGCATGCTTAATTTTAAGGTTACGGCATGCATTGAAGCATCAAGCTCACTGCTGAGAAAAGTTAACATACAGCAGGCTCAACGCTATGATTCGAATAACAATTCTGTTTGCCATTTCAAGCTCACAGCAAGAGAACAGAGGAGAACAGAAAAAAGGAGAACAAAGGAGAACAAGGGAGAACGGGCCCAGCACAAAGAAATCAGATGAGTTTCTAGTTTAAGGAGTTCATCAATTAATCAATCAACTATTCAATTTATGAATTAGTTGATGATTGAATTAATTGATTAATTAATTCATTAATCAATTAACTAGTTGTTTAATTCATTACTTTTATTGATTGATTAATTCATGAAATCATTAATTGATTACTTAACTCATTAATTTATTAATTCATTGATTGATGGATTTATTTATTATCTTGAAACAAATTGCTCCCTTCAAATTCCAATGCTAAACATTTTTTTGGCACTTAATAAGCTCGAACAAACTGATGTTTGGCTTCGTAGTCTGAAACAGGTTTGAAACATACTGGAAGCAAACTGCCATGAGTGAGTAAGTGATATTTAGTTAGTTAAACAAGTCTTCAATTCTTTTTCTAATTCATTAAGTAACTTACTAATTAATCAATTGATTATTTAACTAACTAGCTAATGAATTGATCAGTTCAAATCAAACATTGTTTTTGGCCCAGATAGCTGGAAACTGTAGGGGTTCTCACTATAGAAAGAAATTACGCTATTCTGCGGATTTTTAGGTTGGAGGGCGCTGTACAGGGCATATGAATCATTTTATTCATTAATTCCATTGATTTATTAATCACATAATCCATTAATTGATTACTTAATCAATTCATTAAATAAATCATTAATTCATTAATTACCTAATCAATTTGTGAATTTATTGAATTATCAATTCATATGATTTCTTGAATTGATTGATAGTGAATGCTCACTATAGAACAATAATCATCATACTTAGTAGTTAATGAATGACTCAATTAATCAGTGAATAGATTGATATCCACGAGGCTTCCCTTTTGGTCTTCTAGCGAGTTTCAACCCCCCTTTGAACTTTTATCTTATTTCGGGGTAGGTTTACATAATTGCGGTGTGGGGGGGTACCCCCTATTAATCCAGGGCTCAGATTAATAAATAAATAAATAAATAAATAAATAAATATATATATATATATATAATCATTCCAATATATTTTAATGTTATCTCCACTGCTTCCGCTCTGCTTGGCACCACAACGAGTCTGACATCAACGATCCAAAGCTGGGAGCTGTGGATTACAGTCGGACCTGGCTCAGAACTTTGTTCGTTCGTCACAACCTTGGGGCAATCGCTTGCAACTTGAACAACGTTGAACATCTGCTTGTCTTCAATGGCTAGTAGCAAGACTGAGAATGTACAGAATCCATGTGACCCTCGTGACTCTGTGCCGAGGCAAATCCACCTCTGTAGTGCTAGCAATTTGCTTCAACTACAGAGGACGATGCAAGGCAAATCCACGGCCAAGTCCTGCTTCAACGGATGTACTATGCAAAAAATAACGCAGGACTTGGCCGTTCTGAAGTTCTCGATCTCTGTCGGTGAAGACAGAAACAAGAGAGGAGTGTCTTCAGAGCTGAAACGAGGCCAAGATCGCCTCCAGCATCCCTTAACAAGAGAACAAGTCGTCAGCAAATTCGAACCTTTTTTGCAGTAGTTGTTACCTGTTCCGTTGGCTGTCTACAACTGATTGCAAGAAATCACATTTTGCAGTTTTTTCCGTGAAAGTTTCCGTTTCGTGAAGTTCAAATCGTTTCCATATCATTTCCATTTCGTAGTTTGCTGAATTCATTTCCATTTCTATATCGTTTCAAGTTTTCGTAGTTACCATAGTTACCCCGGTTTCCCTGGTGCTTGTTCCGTTGCCGTAACGCAGATGTCTTGCTAGGGCTCTCGACGGGCAGAACTCGCAGTTTCTCCGGCACCTTGGAAGGACATCCAATGAGGGGACATCTTTCAAGACATCAAAGGAAGGAAAAACATCAAAACATCATAATTTCATGATCTTCAAAGATCTTCAAAGATCTTCAAAGATCTTCAAAAATCTTCATCTTCAATTTCAAGGGATAATGAAGACCACGATCTTCAATGATCTCCAAAGTCTACATCATTGACTCATTGACTCATTCAGTGCTCTCCATGGACAGCTACCGTTCAACCTGCAACGAATAGGTTCACTGTACTCGCTTGACAGGTCGCTGCAAGAGTTTCCACGCCAGGTGACTGGCTTCGCATCCCCTGAGTCCACGGTGTCCAAGGAACGAAGAAAGGAGGGCAAAGGAATCGACGAAGTTCTTCGGACTACTTCGAAGCTCGTGCTTTCTAAGGAAGTGCTTCCGAAATTCCGAAGGACCTGTGGAACTTCCTGAACTTTGGAAGTTTTCCTTCGAAGTACAACTGACTCAGTTCCTTCCTCACAACTCAACTCAACTCCGCTTCTTTCCTCAAGATGTACTTTCTCAGAAACTTTCGTCTGGTCAGGCCTTGCGCTCTAAGGCGAGAAGCGCTCCACGCATCGCCTTCCAACAGTGCTATGCTGATGCAACACGCAGCAAGCACGAGACACCGTAGACACCGTGTTGATGCACTACGATGGCTTACTACATACCTTACTACATAACTAAACTTACTACGATAACTTATGATGATATAAGTTATACTTTCATAACAAATCAGGTCCAACTGACAAGGTCAGATTCTCAGCGATGTTTCAGGTCCTTTCCCAAGATCAAGGAACTTGTGAAGAAGAGAGATCTTCCTGCAAAATACCTCTTCTTGGTTGGATCACCTGGTGCCGATGGAAGTTGTAGATCTTCAAAGCAGAAGAACATGCAGAATTTTTAGAAAGTGAAAATGTTTTCAAAATTCCTTTCTTGGAGGAAACGAAGAAGAATCCTACGGAGAACAAGGACGGCAGGACCCCAACAAAGCAGGCTGCAAGACAACCAAACAACCATTGGAAAAGGCCGTAGATTCACCTGGGGCGAAAGATGTTTCGGTAAGCAGAAATCCTCGAGGATTGTGGTGCTTGGAGCCGCTGAGCCGTGTGGACTTTGCCCATCCTTTAAACGAGGGAGCGGAGTAGCCAAGGACTCAGCCGAGCCTATCCTTTCTGAGGAAATAAGAGTTGAGTCATAAGTTGACATAAGGAATCTTTGAGAAAGGACTCAACTATGAGTTGAGTATTTCCTAGCTCCCCACATTGGAAGACCACGGTGGGTGATGAAGTATGCAGGACCTCGGCTGACCAAGTCATGCGAGCACAAGGTGATCGAAAAATGTGCTCAAAGGAAGCTGTGATAAAAAAGGTAAAAAACGAAGGGAAAGCTTGAAAGGAGGCTTCCTTTGCTTAGATTTGGTCAATGAGGAGAAGGAGAAGGCTGAAAAGAAGAGTTGAAGAAGAGTTGAGACTTTCAAGCAAACAAATGAGGCTGCTAGGAGGGAACGATGATTCACGGAAGAAAAAAATGTTAAGAAAGAGGTCGTGTTCAGAAAAATGACTTGAAGTGGAAGTGGACGGATCGGTTGCAGTTCCCTTTTGTAAGGAAATCAATTCTTGAAAAGGTTGCATTCAAACAGGTCACCAAAGCGGGTTGCGAAGAAGCTGCCAAAGGAGTTCATTCTAGGGAGAGGATGTTATTTGGAACTCTGTTATTCGATGTCCGTTTTGGATGTCCTTTTTGGATGAACTCTTGGGATGTCCTTTTTGGATGCGCAAGGTGGGGTTTGTCCTGGACTTCCTGGAGGATATCGAAGCCATCGCTGCGACACAGCACTTCCAGGGAGAAAGGGGCACAGCTCAGGAGGAGCCTATGAAGCCGGAGTTCCCTTCCTGGCCAAAGGTGCCAAGGAGCCTATGGAGACCAAGGCTGTGACAAGTTGCTTGGACGATGGCAAGTCATCAGCAGGTGCTTTCAAGGATGTTCGGTCAACATTGTCAGCATTATCCCGAGGAGGTTTCAGGTAGATATTCTTGGGAGGTGACGAAGATGAAGAACGATGAGACCAAAAAACAATGAAAATGAAGATTAAGGATGAGAAGAATGAAGAATTCTGAAGATGTTGACAAAATATGGCGTAATGTCGGATGTCCAAGACCTACAAAAGGAAGATGTTCAACAGCATTCCCATGAGGGGGGACATGGAGGAAGATGCTCAACAGGATTCAAGATCGGGGCATACCTTCGGAGATGCCGTTGGTTCCTTTGGCGAAGGGAGCCACAAAGTGTTGTGATGGAGATGCTCTGGTATGGCCAGACTCCATGGGAAGCCTCCAAGTTCAGGCCAACCAAAGGGTCTCAAAACATGAAAGAAAACACGACAATTGCACATAGATGAAATATTTGACATGAAATTTTTGAAAGTTTCAAATTTTCAAAAGTCGATCTGAAGAGTGTGAAGTTCAGCTCAAAGGAGAAGAATCTCACAGATTGACCTTGAACGGAGCACTGTGGGCACCCTCTCAGTGTCTCCGGATCGCTCTACAGCAAAGCTCAAGATCATGAGGCCATAGCGAATGTCGTTGCTGTGATCTGAAGCGGACACTTCTGAAGGACTGAGAATGAGAGGAATACACTTGTGAAAGGAGAATGAAAAGGAGAATGGTTGAAGGAGAGATTGAAAGGAGAATGGATTAATCACATCAAGAAGAGAAAGATATGCGATGATCATGAAAGAAGAGAGAAAAAGAGAGAACGAAAAAGAACGAAAGAGAAAGAGAGAGAATGAAGGAAAGAATCAACGAGACCCGGTCTCGTCTGATTGATAGCGGAAGATGAGGATAGAAATTAGAAATTGGAACCACATGAATCAATATAAAGGAAGGAACAGAAACCAACCATTCGAGAAGATCCCCGAACCCATCCAGTGAACAAACCATTTTCCATGAGGAACGATTGCGCGATATGTTTGCTGGCCTTGAGAACGGGACGCGTAATTGATTCTGAAAAGTGTGAGGTTTGTCAATGGGCCCTAAGTCACATGAGAGGAGCGCCCCCTCTAAGCATGCTGATTTATGCTGAAAATGGCGATTTGATGCTCACACCAGTGAGAGGTGTCCAAGAGTGAGAGGACCGAATCGTTTCTTCCGTTGCAATCAGTGTGCAAATAGTCCAGTAGTAGCGTTGACCTAGGATCCTTTCACATCAGTGCCCGAAGATCGTATCGAAATTTTGAATGAGTGCAGAAGCCCAACCTCTTTTCCACTCTAGTCAGTGGTGTGATCAAGCAAACATCACGCTATGAGAGCTGTTTGGTCATGTTCAAGAAAAAAAATCTACGCTACTTACCGTTGCTGTGAGTCCTGGCTTAGACCCAGGATGAAAACATGTTCAGTGAAAACAGGCTGTTAAGATCGGCACACGTAAACATGAAGCTCTTGCAATCCAAGCAGCAACAAAACAAACACTTCTCCCGCAGCGTCACGGAAAGAACCACTAGCGTATTTTGCTTGGAGTGATCCCGACCATGGCATGAAGTCTGACAAACAGATTGACATTTTCTCAAACATATTTACTGGCACCTTCCCTGATGTATTCCCAGTCCCCGACATTGTTCTTGTCATTGTTCTATCTTTGACATGTTGTCGGACGCGTTATCATATTCTGGCACTTTGCTTGACATATTTTCGGAAACTTTCTCTGGCATAGATTCTGCATATACTTGACGCTTTTCCTGACATATTCACAGCTGCCCTACTCTGACGTGCTAACCGTGTGACATGTATTTTGACAAATGGGTTGACATGTATTCCGGCATGTTCCCGCTTGGATACTCCAACCTTTTGTCGGGCATATACTCTTACCCTTTTCATCCGACACAAGTTCTGATCCCATGCCTGTCAATATGGGTGTCATGCGTCCTGACATATATTTTTTGGCGCTTTCTCTACGCCGTCCTGACAGTGTTACAGCTGAGACAGCTGTTGAACTAAAAACAACGGAGTATCTTCACGAGGAGAGGTTGACAGGAGGAAGTTGACAAGTTTGGAAAGCCTTTAAATCTAACCTGCACCTAGTGGAGAAACTAATGCACTTGAAGAAATGTGCAAACAACTTAAAGTATTAAGAAGTTACTAAGCGCACTCGAATTCATAAGGAACATGTCCTTAAGCACAGCGGTTGGATCCGTCGAGGGAAAAACGCATGCAGCTGGGCCTTGGCACTCGCTGCACACCGCATCTCACGATGGCCGGCACTCGCTGAGCGAGAGAAACGCAGAAACGAGAAATGTTCCTTATAATTCATTTATTCTTTCTTATTTTCATTTATTTTCCTCATTTCTGCGCCTTGAAAAAACTGTGTGGTGCACTCGAATGGCTTTGGGTGTTCGATTCTCACGCTGCAGCATCGCAACAGCACACACAGCACATGACATGGGGTGCGGCAACTTCGGCTCTAGTCATAGACATTTTTTTTGCGGCATTGCTAGTGGTTGTGATGTCGCACTTTACACTATACATTCGATGGGGCATCACAGCCGGTCGGCCAAATGATGCTAATGGACCAAACGACACTATGTCGCGAATGCTAAATGGAAAGGACCGAGGATAGAATTCCTAGTCCGGGAACCAAGCCACCGGGCCTCGCAATGCACCAAAACACAAACGAAAACACAACGCGATGATGCAACACCAAGAGGTGACACTCGAAAACAATACTGTAATTCAATGCAAAGGAGTTGTTGCTGTGACTGGCCCCAGTGACTCTCAGAAGTGACGACAACTCAGTGATTGCCCGTCAGAGCTCAACGCCTGAAGATGCGAGCATTCACACAACTCAAAGAGTCACAGAAAGAGACTGTCTTGGCATCTTCGTTGAACAACTCGCTTCTAAGACTTCAGAAGCTTCAAGAAACTTAAACAAGAAGCACAATGTTAGTCTCTGAGGTTTGCACAATGTTTGTCTTTCCAAGTCGTCCACATTTTGGCGATTTCTGCCTTCTGTGCTTCTGCGTAGAGCTCTAAGACTCCAATCAAGCGTTCCTTGGAGTCCTTGAAAACCTCCTCATTCGAAGGCTTGCCCAAGCCTTGGCCACTTCAAATTTGAAAGAAAGGACTATAAATTTGAAACTTATTCTTATAAACATACATTAAACTTATTCTTTTTAAAACTTAACTAATCACTTAATATGACTTAACTATGACTCTTCTCAAAGAAATTTCTTTCGGTGACATCGTTCCCGGCCTTCGCTCTCGAACTTGCTCAGGAGCATGTCCATCTCCGTAAAGAGAACTTCGAACTGCTGAAGGATTTGACCGAAGAGGCCATTTTGCATCGAAGTCTCCACCGCTCTTTGCAACTCCAAAAAGCCTGGCAACTTCGATTCGATCTTTGTTGCGCTTCTTCCAATGCTTCGAACTTCCAAATCTTTAAATTTCGAAAAAAATCCCAAATTCAAATGTTTCTTTAAAAGATCGACCAAACATGGGAATGCTTTTCCAAACCTCGAAATCACTGGCCTTTGGTTTCATTGGTCTGCGCCAAAGCCTCTCCACCCGGAGGGGAGCACCAGGCTTCTGGGGAACCTCCCTGCAACAGAGCCGTTGCATTCACGGATTGCAGGTCGTTCACCGCGAAGTGTTTCAAGATCTCCGTGTCCAAGACCTCAGCGGCACAAAGGAAACGAAGAGAAGACTTGAAATCAACTTTGTGCAGAATTTTTCCCAAAGCAAAACTTTAATTGTGGCGAGAGTGGGACATCGGCCAATTGGGCAGTACTCAACCGCGTGAGGCAGTTGCTCACGGCTGCATACAAATAACAATGGTCCTTGAACGGACAAACTTGAAACTTGGCGCTTCGATGTACACAGATGTCCGTCGGCAAAAGAATAAAGCAGATCAACAATGGCCAACGGTTTCAGCATTTGCGCAATCTGTGTGAAGGATCAACCCCAGGAGGCAAAAGTTGCAGGAACACATTTGGCATTTCTTTTCTTAACACGCCTGCGCTGAAAACGTCAGATCGAAAAGGCTTGGATTTGATATGAATGAGCGTTAAAATTGGAGAGTGTGAGAAACATGTGATTAGATTATAGATATAGTATCTGTGAGAAAGACATAGTTCTGTAGTTCTGTATACCTTTTCTTTCTTTTGAGTTAAGGCATTTAACGGTCTACTCTAAGAGTGTGTCACAAGGCCAAGGCTGTACCAAGAACTTCTTACAACTGTCTCTTAGCTTCTCACAAGAGTGTGTTACTAGGAGATCTTCGAAGAGTGTTTTATGAAATATCAAAAGAGTGTCTTACCAAGACTTCAAGAGTCTTGCTCCAACTCTGTCTTTCAACAGTGAAGAAACATACCGGCGTTCATGTTCGTGGGCTGTGTCCAATGGAAGCTGGTGTGGGCACAACAGGCAATTGCAGCTCTGACTGTGGCACAAACTTTGACAGATGAGAAATTCCAAATTCACAAAGACTTTGCCCAAAGAGAATGCAACTTCTCACAGCGACGTGCAGCCAACGGACTTGCGACACTAGCAGGCCGACCATGGGGTTTGTAGCTGTCCAAACCTCGGCCAACATGTTCTTGGTCTTCACGTTGGCCTTGGCATAAGTCGCATATGAAGCCTTCAAGCCCGAAAAGGACATGGAGCACCTGCGCCAGAGAAAACCAAACAGAATTCGATTTTTTTTCAAATGTTCATTGTCTGTTCAAAATCTGTTTATCTGTCTACGCAAAGCGCAACTTTGAGAAGAATCTGTTTATATCTTTTTGACACACCCTCTTTGCTGGGGCGGAATATTTCTTGGTGAGTCTGGTGGACCCATGATCGGTGCCAGAAAACGAAATAAACTGGCAGAAAACAACACATGTACAACTCAGTGATCAATCGATCAAATCTCGGTGTTGTTGTTGTTGTTGTTGTTGTTGTTGTTGTTGCTGCTGTTGTCATCGCAGTTGTGGTGCTGGTGGCGGTAGTTGTAGTGGCGGAACTGGTGGTGGAATTGGTGCTGGTGGCGGTGGTGTACAATAGTGCTGTGGTCGTCCTATGTTGCTGTATTCTGCAGCGGTTGCTGTATAACAATGCGATTGGACCCAACACAGCTCCAAATGATATTCTCATCTAGTCATCAGATGGTACATAATATGAGGAAAAATCCGGTTTGTCATCTGAAAGTCAGCTTGCCTTCAATTTTGAGAGAGTCACAATACAAAAGGGTGTTGTAACACATCGAATATAAAATGAAATTGAACCATTGACTTGCTCGGGTATGAATTGTATGAGTCCTCACCGCATTCCAACTTAAGTATTTTTCCTAGCTGTCTTCAACAGTACCACTAGGTGCTATCTCCCCATGTGCTTGTTTCTTTTTTTAAAAAACCAGCAGTGCACTGCTACAATCAGAGCAAACAAATAGACTTTTGTTTCGCTAGAAGCAGTTGATTCAAGAGAACTTCATGGTACTGGCTGAGATTAGTCAGAGGATATTATATTGAAACATATTGTTACTTGACTCATGCCACACTTAAGTGGTGTTTTGGGTTGATGGTTCGGAGGAGAGAATCAGTCGATTTCGGAGGGGAAACATGAAGATACTTAAATGAACATGTGTAAATTCCACAGCGACAGTCACCACAATGCTGATTTGGATCCTGCCTCTCGGTGTAGCTGTCCAATGCCGCCAAAGCAGTTTGGAACGCAGCCAAGTAGTCCTCGTAAACATCGAAGTAAACATCGAACTTTGCCCGGAGCTGCCACCAGGTCTTGTCGATGCTATCCGTGGCAAGCATCATCGATTGGCTTCGAACCTCTGACAGAACTTCATCGAGGCTCGTCTTGTCTGCTTGACCTCGAAGCCATATCTGTCTCTGCTTGCTTTGTGTGGCCGTACGATGAAAGATTCCAAGTGTGTGCACCTTGGATCTCATGACTTCAGTCATTGACTTCACGTATTCTGCCACGTTGTCTGAGACATATTGGGAATGGCTGACTTCATGAGCTGTCGCAACCTTCACGGCTGCATGTAGCTGCTTCACCTGGTCTGACATGAGCCCGAGGTGGGTTGTGAGATTGGACCCGTTGGACCCCAACGAGGTGTCTGGAGGGAGAACTTGGACACGGGATAAGAATTCGTTGATGCTGCGGGTGGCTGCCACTTGCCCGAGTGGATGCATCCGTGCAGTTTGAACCATCTGCTGCATGTTGCGGAGACTTTGGGCCATAGATGTGACCATGGCACTCTCTGACTGCAAGAGGCCTGTAGCGCCTTGGTCTTCGCCCAAATAAAACTCGAACAAAGTCTTTGTGTTGCTCGAAATTGTCTCACCAACACGCAACAACTGCCGAAGGATTGTTGCATCACCGGTCTTGACAGCGTCACGGATGCAATGTAAATCACAAAACATCCGCGCTAAACCATGACCCAACGCAGGGCAATCCTCTTTGGAAGCCCGGTTGTAATGTCTGTTGAGGCCGTTCTGCTTGATGCGCCAACTCAGCTCATTTGTAGTTTGGAAAACGTTAAGGCCAAGCTTCACGACAGACCACCAGAATTGCCCACCCGGAGTCAGCCCACCAAAATTGAAGAATTTACTGTCCCCACCACCATTAGCGTCCAAGAGAAACTCAGCCAAGTGCTGCGGATATTCGAAGCTTGTTCGTGTGATGTCTTCGGCCAAACTCCAAAACTCCCCTCGGCGATTATATTCGAAGTCCCTGCTGGTCTCTCGATCCATACATTCTTTCACTGTGCGATAAGTCAGTCCTTGACCAGGCGCCTCAGAATCTCGCTCCTGCTGTGAATACGCAGGCTCCGCCAATTTAAATCTTAAACCAGACGAACTTGCATTTTCCCTCGGCGCCCAAGAATTCCCATTTGGAGATGGCAGGCCATCCTCTTCATCAAAAGGCTCGCTCCAAATGTAATGGCAGGGATTCTCGACATCCAATCCTTCTGCAACCTACACAAATTTGAAGAACATGGAACGATAGGGAACGGAAAAGGAACCACAATATGACGACATGAAATGTACAACAAATGGTACAAATGAAGGGAACACATTTTCATGGCAGAGCTGCCTGGTTCATCTTCTGCCGTTTGAACCTTGGCTCTCCTTCATCTTCATTACCTTCTCCGGTTCCCGGGTAGACCTCGCAGAACGAAAGGCGTCAAACGGGATCCATCAAGGCAGGGCTTTGCAACTTGATGACTGTCATTCTTTCATATTCTTTCCAAGTTTTCGTGACTGCTCAACTTGGTTCCTTTTTGGAAAGACTTTGGAGGTTGAGGTTGGGGTGGGGTGAGGGGAAGTGCCAACGTTCCTTTCCACTGGCGGTTGATATCACGCGGAGCAATGAATGGGGTGGGTCGGGTTGAAACGTCCATGTTCCTTCGTAATTATCTACATTCCAAGTCAATGCTGCATCGGACAAATGGGTTTGGGGAGGCTGGGGTAGGATGTTGCAGCTAGTTTTTGCACCCGGGGTGGAAACCACACGTGTAATTACGCACATTTTGACAATGCGGTACTGGCGGGGATGTCAATCTTGAAAGACTTGAAAACCACATAGCCATGCGATGCAAGTGGTTGGGGCGCGCGAAGTCGTCGCGGCAATGGCAAAGACACTGAGGATCGAGAGATGAACAGGTCAGGCATCAGGCACTGCACCACCGCCGCAAGCTGTTGGAAAAATGACGCACTTCCCTGTGGAACCCGGCAGCTTTTGGATGAATTCATCCACTTCTGTGGGGCAGTTTTGAAGGGTGGAGTATACATCCTGCTTAGATGATCTGCATTTGAAAATTGCTCCTGAGAAGTATGGTGGATGGTCAAAGATTGCGCAGCACATAAGGAGGAAGAAATGATAGGATGGTGCAAATGGGAGAGCATTGCAGAGCATCTTATTAGATGCCTGAGCTCAGCATTGCATGGGGTGCGCTTGTGTTTTGCGTGATGTTGGTTCGGTCTTTTCCGAGCGCGTCTTGGCGAAGGGCTCTTTGAGGACAAACATGTTTGAAAGTACATTTTTACACCTCACATTTTCATACCCTATGCATGTACATCTTCAGATCTTACATCTTCGCATCTCAAACCTTCTCATATTTCATCATATTATATTCACGTCTTACATCTTCATGTCTCTCACTCTCTCGCCCTCCTCTCCTCTCCTCTCCTCTCCTCTTCTACCTATCCTCTTTCTTCAGTCAAGTTTCTCGCTTAAGGCGCACGGAAAGGTGAACAGACCGCCACCGATCGTAACCCTCTCGGACAAAATGGATGTCGATCGTCCAAAACGCGTCCGTGTAATGTTGCAATTTTGAGGTTGGTGGAGGCAGTGCGGTGATGTCCGTAGATTGTGGTGATTGCCGCGGTGGCGTTCTTCTGTGTTTGTCCTTGTATGCGGGTGTTTTGCATGCACATGTTTTTGATGTTTTTGTGCTGTGGCCTTTTGTGTGTGCTGGTGCGTGCAAGTGGTTGTATAGGCGGTGGCACACTTTACACATCTTTACAAATGTAAACTTCATTTAGGAGTGGTCCAAGACGGCAAAAACTCAGTGAGATGCTGTGGAGACTTGTAACTCAGGAGTTGTTCAAGATCTCTGCGCAAGGGCTCTGTAAGTGTGGAGTTGTGTTCTTTGCATGGGAGGAACCCCGTTTCAAATGATGCAAGATCATTCACTTCGAAAGTCTTTTCACTTGGGGATACTTCAGGGGTTCTGCACACCCTGGGCCATGACTGAAAGAGCCTAAGTGCCATGAAGATCCATTCAGATGGGCTGTGACCTCAGCCTGTGCAAAAGCCTTGAGTGAACGCAAGATCCCTTGGGAAGATCTTTGTAAGAACTCTTTGAAGCTTTGACTTGCAGGACTTGCACAAGATCCATTTTCGATCCCTAGCAAGCGCTCTGCATAAGATCCTGTGAGAGAACTCTGTAGCTCTCTTAGGAAGAACTTGTACAAGACCCCTTCAGAATATCGAGCACTTTGTCAATATATGACCTATAAAGATCTCATCAAAATATACACCCTAGGCAGGCCTAAGCGATCTGACACGTGCAAAATTTGCAGAGGTTGCACAGGCAAAATGAGCATTTGCGCTGCTGGCAAAGGACACGAGACAAAAACACGTGGATGAGACAGCGGGGCGCGCACACATACCTGACGTCCCCCTACCAATGCTGACCGCGGCTTGCCGATTTCATCTTCAAAAAGTATTGTGCACCTACGGCAAAAGTGCTCCGAAGACATACAAAGCGCTGCACCTTTCACACGAAATTAGGTCAGCATAAGAGTTTCAAAAACGACTCAAAAAATGCACACAGCTCCAAAAGTAAACACGGCACATGCCGACAGATTTCGCCTGAGATCAAAAATACAGTGGAGGGACTCCTAGCTGACCTGATCGTTTTTGTTATCTGATCGTTTTGGCTCCCTTTTTCCAGTCCCAGATGACTGGGGGTCACCTGAATGCCTGGGAAATGCAAGAAGTCTGGCCCGTGATAGTTTCGAATTTCAAGATGTTTGAAGCGCGTGGAAACTGACCAGGAATCGTCGGGAGTTTGCAATCTTTGAAAGGCTTCGAACCCAACTGGGTGATGAAAACAGACAGGCGCTGCAAGTGCTTCGTGGCGGACCAGGGCTCAACAAGACATCGAGAATGCTTCTGTAAGGCGTGAGTACGCCCGACACAGAGATTGGCAGGACACGACGCGGCCAGGCAAAGAGCCGGACAGGTGTGGAAAAGTGGAAACTGTTTCGCCAATCGAAAAACAACTAAGGGAAAAAATGTTCAGGAAATGCTTTGAACAAATCTAAGAATGTTTGAACATGGGAAAATTTGAAGTGTTTGACCTTCTCTGAAGCCTCGCCTCGTCTTTACACTCGGGACGATAGATTGGATCTTCGGCGACAAAGCTGAGGAGCTGGGGAGGCGTTTGCCAACGACCCACGGGTTCCGTCTCAGGTGCAGCAAGAACTTCTGCTCCTTGACCGGCAAAATTGGAAGAGAAATCGAACACAGGAATCACTTGGAACGAATCAAGCGAAACTCCCAAGTCCAAAGGATGCACCACATCATTGGAGACGCAGGAAGAAGAACTGGAGGACTGCAAGCACCATTGTCCCGAGTCTCGATTGTACTGGAGAGTGCTATTTGCAGCTGCGCCTGGCTTGTGACTGAAGGTTTGTTGAAACTTGGGTCGGCCTGAAGCATCCAAGGTGTTCGTTGGGCAGTAGGTGCCCTCAGAAGCAACCAAGGGGATCAAATCTCCGTTGTAGAAGTCACTGGAGAACTCATCTGTGACGTTGAAAACTACAGGGAGTTGGGCCACACTGCAGCATTTAGCTTTCAGTCGCAATGAATAGCTCACTGAGTTGGATTCAAACTGGAGAGACTGCAGAGCAGCATTGTTGCCGCAATCCACCTTGACGAAGCGCAAGGCTTGCAAGCTGTCAGCTTGCGCATCCAAGGACGCCGTTTCGACACAATCTCCCAAGCCCGCCACTTCAGCACACTTCCACACAAGACTTGTCGCGTTTTTCTTCAAATCTTGGATGACGTGGTTGCTTCCACAATCGATTTGAGCCTCAGTCAAGCCAGGGAGCTCATCAATCTTCCACTGGAAAGCTTCAAGGGGCTCTGTTGTAGCATCGTCGGCTGCTTCAAGTTGAGTAAATCCCCATGAGAATTCTCCTTTCTGAAACGCACTCAGCCACCTTCCTCCATTTCCTCTGCTGTCCCTGTCCCAATAGCACATGAACTTGCTCTCTTCATCCCCACTGTCCAATTTCTGTGTGCCATACCAAAAGGTTTCGCCGCCAGCAACATTGGCCCTGTCGCTCAGCAAAAAAGTCGTTCCCTTATCTTCGTAGTATCCTCTGATGCCCAAGTTCATCGCGTCATCTGCGAAGAGAAGAACCCTGCTTGCACTGACATCCCCATCGTCCTCTTCCTCTGTTTGAACTTGACCTATCTCGGCGACAAAGAGTTGTTTTTCGCTTTCAAAACATGGTGACACAGTAGTGAAGCATTGTCCTCCGTCAGATTGCAAGCAATCCCCATACCCCAAGCACTGTTTGTGCAGCGTGTTTCTCAACACCACCTTCAACAAGATCGGTTTCTCAGCATCTGTGTCCAGAATGCTTGCAGGAACGCATGTCTTGGACATGCCCAAAACTGTGTCACCTTTGTCATCTGCCTGCCCCAAACTAAAGCTGCTCATCACGAAAGCCTCATTGCACGAGTCTTCCAGCAACAAATCTTTCAAACTTGAAGCTTCTTCACCTGAAAGATCTCCCGTCACAAGTAATTTCGCCTCGTTCTCGGCCAAGTAATGAAGCAACAATTGGGAAACCACCTGGAACACAATGTTGACAGCTTCGCTTGCTCGTTTACACATTTGTTCCCAACAGCGGAGAAGTTGGGTTTCAATCTCTAGGGTTGGGGTCGGCCCGAAAACTGGAACGGAACCCTGGAACCCTGAAACCTGCACCCTGGAACCCTGGAACCGTGGAACCTGAAATTCTGGAACCCTGGAACCGAGGAACCCTGGAAGCCTGGAGCCCTGGAACCGTGGAACCTGAAATTCTGGAACCCTGGAACCCAGAACCCTGGAACCCTGGAACCCAGAACCCTGGAACCCTAGAACCCTGGAACTCTCGAACCATGGAACCCTGAAACCTGGAACTCTGGAACCCTGGAACCCCGGAGCCCTGGAACCGTGGAACCATGCCCTGCAACCCTGCGGCCCTGGAACTCTGAAACCTGGAACCCTGGAACTGTGGAAACTTGAAATCCTTCTTGTTCTTGTTCTTGTTCTTGTTCTTCTTGTTGTTGTTGTTGTTGTTGTTGTTGTTGTTCTTGTTCTTGTTCTTGTTGTTGTTGATGTTGCTGTTGCTGTTGATGTTGCTGTTGCTGTTGCTGTTGTTGTTGTTGTTGTTCTTGTTGTTGTTGTTGTTGCTGCTGTTGTTGTTGATCTTGTTGTTGTTGTTGCTGCTGTTGTTGTTGTTGTTGCTGTTGTTGTTGTTGTTGTTGTTGTTCTTGTTGTTTCGATGGTTGCTCTTGTTGTTTTTATTGTTGTTCTTGTTGTTCTTGTTGTTGTTGTTGATGATGATGATGATGATGATGATGTGGTTGTTGTTGTTGTTCTTGTTGTTTTGATGGTTGTTCTTGTTGTTTTTATTGTTGTTCTTGTTGTTCTTGTTGTTGTTGATGTTGTTGTTGTTGTTCTTGTTCTTGTTGTTGTTCTTGTTGTTCTTGTTGTTGCTGCTGTTGTTGTTGTTCTTGTTCTTGTTCTTGGTGTTGTTCTTGTTCTTGGTGTTGTTGTTGTTGTCGTTTTTTGTTGGAGCTTTGTTGTCTAAAGGTTGAAAATGTGAGGCCAGTGGGGCAACTCTTTTTTGAAGATACATTCGTTTAAACTTCTTTATGGCCGGTCGAACGCTTCCAATTTCTTCAGGGAATTGTGGGCAACTTCCTTTTTTTGTTGGCGCCCCTGGGCTCTTTTCTTTTTGGTTTTTGCGAAGTGCTTAAACTGCCTTCGCGAGGACTTTCAAATATTTTCGAGAAAGGTTTTTCACCAACAACCTCTAACAAAAAGTGCATGTTTTGGATTTCGACGCATTGGTTTTTTTTGTTCTCTAATTTTTCCGGATCTACAAGCTGCATGTTATTTTTTTGGTTGCCAAACAATACTTTGCAAATCCTTGTAGGAACGGATGGTGTTTACAGGTTGAAATGATGAAGTGACCGCAAGGAAACAGAATAATTACTTTATGTTGCGTCGCGACGCGCTTTGTTCGGCTGGGGCGCAGAGACCTAGTTGGGCATTCCATCACAGCAACAATGCTTCCCAAATTAGCGATGCGCCTCCAACTTACCGACTCATGGCTTTTGGAATCTCTCACCAACACTGCCACAGCTTACATCACTCAAAAAAATCCGAATGTGTTTGAGGTTAATCAACATTTGTAGAAGGTCATACATGACCGCGCGGGTCGAAACATTCAAGTCTAGTTCAACCGGATTTGTTCATTCCAAACATTCTTCTGGTTTATTGCTTGCCGGAAGACAATTTAAGAAAATAAAATCCCCTGATAAGCGACTTGTAACCTGATGTTTGACGTGAAGCAATTGCCTTCATTCCTGCCGTTTAGTTTGCTTCTGGTATAATTTTCCGTAAGTGTACTAGCCGGTCAAGACCGTTTGCTCTAATAGCATAAGATCCCTGGCAGCCACATTGATTTTTTTTGTGTGGTGTCACCTTGGGTTCAAGTCTGGCGTATGATATACTGATGGAGCCTGATGTGATCTGATGAGCAAAACTGTTCTTGGAGATTAATTGGCGAGTGCGATGAGACTCTCTGAGCAGTTGATGGCTTTGATGGGACTGGAATGTCTACTCGAAGAATTTCACGCATTGAGCGCCCTTGGTTGCTTGCATCAAATTGCGATGTCCCTTCACCTGGTTAGTGTTTTAGTTTGTGGGTTTGATGTTGGCTTTTCGTGATTTGGATACACGGTTTGCTTGAATGTTTTTTGTTTGCTAAGTCTCTTGTTTCAAATTATCTGATTGGTTGATCAGTCGCTTGTTCGTCTTGATTCTTTCGCAACCTTTTCGGCGTTTTAATTGACTTGGCTTGTTGGAGACCTTCCAGGCCCTGTCAAAAATAAAGCCGAGAAGGAAGCTGGACATTGGTTTTCAAAGATATGGCAAGCTAAGTCAATGTCCACCAATGGGAAGCTCTGCAACCGAACCAATAAAACTGAGCCACTGCCTCCGTCAATTTCACGTGGTTTTTTGACTGTTGGAGGTTTGCATAAAGCCAAAATTGCACGTTGTAGGAATTCAGGGTGGTGATTTTGCGTAACAATGTTGCACATTGTTTCATTTTCATTTCTGGCGATAAGGGGTTCATTCCCCTGCTGCCCTAGCACCTACTTAGCCACACACTTAGGCTCGAGGCTGATAATCAGCACGCATGACACCCCGGACATTGATGCCCTGGCTGCAGCTGGCGACATCCTGCATCCAGCGCAGCAAGGGTGGAGCCACCTCTGTAACAGTGTGGGTCTGAAAATTGCGGATGTTGACCTCCGCTTGATCTGTGAATGCTCCTGCCAGCGCACTTGAAAAGGCTGCAGGGTACTCTTTCAAGGCCGATGTCTGAAAGGCCTTGGTTTGTGGATCCATGCCTAGCCTTTGGCTTCACAACATTTGGCAACCGCCTAGCCCAGATGGAGCTGAAGAAACGAGGGAGCCTAACAGCTAACAGGCCGGTGGGCTTCGGAGTCTTCGACCCGAAGCGCCATTGACCGATTTGATGGTATTGTACCTCAAGCAGCTGCCGCAGCACGCTGGTAGAAGGCGCCCTCCAAATGCTCGGTCGGTCTTCAGCTTCCGGAGTAGCGTGGCGCTCCCTGACGAACATCCCGCCATGTCGCAGGTGCTGCGTCAAGGCAAACTGAGTTTGCAACACAAAGGCTGACCCCTGTTTCACTTGTCGGAGCTCCCTAGTACTGAGATCCTCCAGACCTAGGAGCCTCTGGGCAGAGCGCAAAGGTCTTGGGGCCCGAGGACCGAGCTCTTGCACTGCTTGGAATCTGGCCTCGCTGAAAGTCTTGCAAGGCAGGCCACAAACTGCGCAGGACACCAAGCCAGCATCATAGACCGCTTGCAGCATAGCGCAATTGGAGGAGTCATGATGTAGATCACCTCTCTGCCAGCAAATTGCCGTATCCATCGGCAGAACGAGCAGCGAATGTCCACGAGGTCAACACTGCTACGTCGACCTGCAAACAGGCGCACAACGACCAGTGTCTGGCGTCCTTCCACATCCACTAGAACATCAAGCCACTGAGCCCGGCGGGTCTTCTCCATCCATTCTGCATAGGTAGCCGAGGCACGAGGAACTTCAAGGCAGATCCCTGTGCGACGGCGATGTGGATCAGGCCCGAAGAGGTTCACCACATTGTGCGGCGCTGTCGGGGAAGGCCTTCCAGGGTATCCAACTGAGCATAGCGAGGGAGGTCACCAGCCAGGCCGGCAAAGGCGGTGTCAATCACTCCTTCCACTTCGCCATCGCATAGGTTAGCGCATAGGTCAGGAAGTTGTCCTTGTTTCCAATCCAAGAATATCTGCTCCACAATGGCATGCTCCTCCACGTCGAAGTCGCTTAAAAGACCCAGCCACACGTCATGTAGGTCAGGTAGATCATCACGAAGTCCACCAGCAGCAACAAAGTCGCCAGCCCATTGACGGGTAACTCGGTCCACTTGAACGGAAAGCAGGTCGCGAAGACGAAGTCCTGCGGCACCCTGCTCACTCAGGAGATCTGGATGTTGGGCCTCCAGCTGAGCAATGCGCAGGCTCAAGGCTTCCACCTGTCTGGCATGTTGGTCTTCGAAAGGAAGATGAGGGCCTGCTTCCTGTCGCGCATCCAACCGGTTGAGATGTTGAAGCTCGGTCGGAATCTTGGTGGCAGCGTAGTCCACGAAGTAGCCAGCAGCCGCCAAACGTTGATAGCGCGCGTTCTGGCCAGTTCGTCGCGAAATATACGAAAGATGTTGGTGGAGTCGTTGAGAACTCCAGAACTGGACCAAGCAGGCCGGGCAGGTGGATCCTGCCACCATGTTGTGCTCCATAGTGTACTCTTGGTGTATCTTCCGCTCTTGGGGCGTACCAAAAGCCTTCCCGCAGTGGCAAGTGTACGTCTTCACCTCATCATCCGCCACGTCGAAAGGGTCAGGATCAAACGAAGCTCCACAAAGTCGAAGTGGCTGGAAGATCTCCTTCTAAGTCGGTAGGCCCTTGTAGCAAATGGCGATGGCAAGTGCGCTTGACAAGGGCCTTCCACTTCAAGCTGCCAACTGCCAGCTATTAATCAAATCAGTCAGGTCCTCCCCCCAACGGCTAGGCACCGCAGAACGCGTCACCTAATGCACCCAGGCCAAATCTGCAAACAACCCCCCCATCCAAGAATTGCCACGGCCCATGAACTCCACATGGAGCAACTGCTGCAAGAAGGCTGGCCCATTCCGGAAGTAAGAGCCGTTCAGCAAGCAAAAGTCGGTCGGCAGCAAGTCGAACCCGGGGCGGCAACAAACCGGTCTTGGCACGGCGAGAATACGGCAAGCTCGGAAAACTATCTATAGTCAACCGAAATAGTTGCTGCCCAAAACGATGCGTGACAGCCCGTGACAGCTTGCAACTTCTTGAACCTAAGCCGAAGTAGAGGCGACTCTCAACAAAGGTGCGGTATAAAGCCACTCGAACCTCCAAAGGAAGTCGACGATTCCCCAGGAGTGGTTTCTTCAAGGTTTGGAAACTCTGTCTGGCCATCCCAACTCGATGACTAAGCTCTGCATCAAGGGTGAAGCCAGAGCTCAACATAGCGCCCAAGTGCTTATAGGAGGGGACAATGGCCAGCTCCACCACATTGCCATCAGCTCGCGTGCAGCGCAAGGTATCCTTGCCGTTGACAAAGAGTTGCTTGCGCACTTCCACCGCATTCTTCCCCCCCAAGGACAGAAGGACACTGGTTTTGCCACGCTTCATGTTCAGCACAAAACCTCTGTCACTGAAAGTAATTTCAACCTTCAAGAGAAGCCGTTCCATAGCCTGGACCAGAGCACCAGCAGAAGAGGCATTCGAAGGGGCTGCCAAGTCAAGGGAAGCCAAGCTGGTCAGTCCTCCTGCACGCTGCTCCAGCATAGCCGTTATCTCTCACATAGCCGCATGAATAACAGCATCTGCCAACGGTGAACCAGGGCCGGTCCCACGCTGTGTCTTCACGAGACCCGGTCAGTTCCGTAGTCGGTACCAGGTGTTGCAATGGACCTCACCCAGGAAGTTAATCAGTTGCTGGGAGGCGCCTAAGGCCTTCATCTGATCTGGTTCTGGAAAACCATCCGCTTAGCAGGTTGTTGGCGTCAAGCCCCTTGTCATAAAGCGATTGAAGGACCGACACAGCAGCTGCTTCATCTCGGACTCCACATATCAGTTCACGAACAAGGCAATGGAACGCATTGCTCAGATCCACGAAGAGCACCTCTGTGCTCAGGCCCGCTTCAGCTGCTAGAGCGAGACCTGTCCGAAGTGCCATGCTTCCATAAACGACTTCTTGAGCCGGGAAGCCTCGAACCTGCCCCGTAGGCTTGGTAGGGAGCAGCTTGTCCACCACCTGCTTACGGACCAAAACGTGGAACCGTTTGGCAGCGGCGCCGAGCAACAGTATACCTCTGAAGTCCTTGGCAGTAAAGAACGGAATGGTCTTAGGAATCGCTGCAAGAAGGCTTCCCTTGTAGTCCAGGGGCTCACACTGCCACAAACACATCTTTGTGTAGAGGTCGTAGTGCGAGTCAGCCATGGGGACTGGGTGGCAGTGTGCAATCGCTTTACCACTTTGTGCTTTCCGAAACACTTCTTCCACATCGAGGATAGAAGGCAAGTCTCGATAGTGGAGGCGCTCTAGAACTCCCTGCTGGTTTTGAAGATGTACACAGGACACTGAGAGAACTTCCTCAGTCAGTTCTTCACCCGCTTCAAGTTGACAGAAGTGCGGGCGCCAGGACTCTTCGCGGAACTCTAAACTTTGAGGCGTTGGTCCTGTCCTCCTTTGTCGCAAAGCGGGCAGCGCACGTCGAATGCGTTGCCAGCACTGCTTCCCGGCCTTGGGGGTAGGAAACTCAACCATTTCATCAGCCAACGTCTGGAAGAACTTGTTTTGAGCCCCTGAGCAACCTTCACTCCTAACACTCGGAATGAGTAGAGGGCCTGCGCGATGAAGGTGTCCTGTTGTCGTGGGAGGGCCTGTGCAGACTCAAGGTTCTCGGTAGTCCATTGCTGCGAAGGCTGCGCTACCCCACTCCACCCTTCAAAAAGAATCTTGAGAGCCCATTTGTGTCTCAAGCGCTGGGAACGATGGAGTAGCTCTCGCCACTTTCGCTTCTCACAAATCAGCTCCCATGTGGGCTGTGAAAGGGTCTGCTTCAAAGGTTTGGCAGATGGCTTCCCCACAGGCCTGTTGAAGGCTCGTAGCAGGTTCCGTTGCACTGCGCGTGCATGATGATGGACGTCCGATCGATACGGTTCACCTCCACGAGCAGCTTGATGTAGGCGTGAAGTATCCAAGTCCTCCAGTTGTAGCTTGCGAACAGGCGCTCGCTTCCATACTGACACCTTCCGCACCCGCCTAGAGAATGCAACCATGGCTGGTTTGTGGTCATCGTGGCGAATGGCAACCTCCACATCGCCAAGACTCTACTGCGACAAGAGGCATAGCTCCAGCTCCGAGGAAGACCAACATAATCCAGGCGATGAAATGCACCAGAACTATGACGCCAGGTAGCATGGCTTCCATGGTGAATGTCTGCGAAGGTCGCCGGCAAATAGAGGTCCTGGTTGCGCACGAAGTCCACGGAAAAGGGGGTGTGACTCGAGGCAAGCTCAGCACCATGGTCTCCAGCATGATCATCTGGATCTTGTCCCGCTGGAACGTTGGCATCAGCCAAGAGGATCCGAAGCCATCGGCGGTATTTGGTGGGTATACTGTGTTCAACCATGTCCCAGAAGGCCTGGTAGTCCGCATTGGAGGGGGCACTATGCGGCGCATGAGCTGCGATCACAATGCTCCTGAGGGCCTCATTCTGAACTCTCACAGCCAGGGCTCTTGGGCGAATATAAATAATGGAAAAATATCCTTCAGCAAAGCTTGTGGTGGAGCCATCATGCCACTCACAAAGACTGAACTCCTTGTGGAAAGCCAACATCATTCCAAAGTGACCTTCTTGTGTGGCCGGGCTAGCAAACAGCCAATATTGGTCATCACAAGGTCGTCGAGTGCTGCGCAGTCTGGTCTCCGGGAATGCCGCCAGGTGAACTCGCTGTTCCCCAAATTGGCGCAGAAGGCTTTGCTGTCGGGAAGGGCCCCAAGCATCATCAGTAGGTGGTTGGGGTGCACTCTTCAAGGTCAGGGCATTGCAAGTGGCAACTCGAAGAGAAAGGACCCCCTCAGCACCTGGTACCGCACACCGAAAATGATTTGAACAAGGTGAAACAGCAGCCAAAAAAATTCCATCAGGGAGCTATAGCTTTTGGTAGTGACATGGGCCAAAAAGTGACTCCAATCGTCCAACGCATCTCCACCTCCAGCTGCATTAGCAAGCGTGTCAACACCTTCATTGCCAGGGTCACCACAGTGAGCAGCCGCATAATGATGGACAATGTCAACACCGAAACGTTGTTTGCGTAGTCGAACCAAAGCTCGCAAGGCCTTGACAGCATTTGGGTGACTGCAACTGCTTCATTGGCCTGCCGCTTGATGGCCAACAGACTTGTTGTCATAGCACATTGTAACAGCTGGCCTCGTGGGTTGCATCACTCCCACAATCTTCAGGAGATCATGCAACATCTTGGTAGCGATGGTAGCGGCTGCTAATTCAGCTGTAGACCCATCTGCAAGTTGGTGCGAGGCGCCTCCACCAAGATGCCATCCTTGAGGGGTGAGCACAGAGATCAGGACTCCAGCACCAGCATCGTTCTCGACGTACCCATCCTCCTTAACCGCAGACCCATCATAGTAGACATCACGTAGTCATACCAGGGCAGATGCAGCCAAGACAGAGTATATTGCTTCCAAGGTATGTGAGGACGGCTCATGAGTCCAACCATTCAAAGCCAACAAGGACCTCCTTCATGTCAACTCGAATATGTTGGTGGCCGTCAACGCTCCCCAGTCCATCCATAGACTCTGATTCGTCTCGGGTGGAAGCACTGGCTCCATCATCTCCGGGGGAGTGGGACTGTAGCCTCTTTTGGAAGCACCTGGTTCTCGCTGGGTCGGTGCTGAAGCAGTGCTGACCGCAGCCGGGGAGGATGCTGGAGGCAAGATGATCTGGGTATAGAGACCATGGTGGGCATCATACAGTCGAACGTCCTGTTGCGGCCACACTGTATTGTCACGCTTAACACTTGAGCGCAATAAACACCAACCCTGGCTGCCTCCAAGAAGTGTTGTCGAGCCAAATGGCGATTGACCACCAGGACAGAGCGCTGGGTATGAGGAGGCTGATAAGTAGCTCCGATGCCATGAATGCGACATCTTGAAGGACTATAATTTCCCAGGACTGCCCTAAGGGAAGGTCTCCGGTATACGCTGCTATATGACATCGTTGACGTGGGACTCCTCACCCTGTACCTCAGCATGGATAAGTGTGCAGTGCTATGATGTCGCCTTCGTCAATGCGCAAGAGCGCTGCAACGTGGGCAACCATACCTTCGTAAGTTGCCATGCGAACAGCGAGGCGTTGAGGAGGTCGATGTAGTTGGTAGACAAACAACGGGAGTAGTCCTCCATGATCTCCATCTTCTTCTTGCTCATGTCCATGCGCATCTGTATGACTGCTGCGGGCATCTGAATAGTCATCGTCATCATCACCATCTGATTCATCCAGCGCGGGCGAAGGTTCAGGAATGTCATCATGCACTTCCTCACGGGAGTCCCTGGTAGATGGTGCCACTGCTGTAGAGGCATCTTGCGGCGGGCCAGTCAATTGACCTATGTATCCCTGCTGATGAGGCGGAGCACCAATCTCAAAGATGGTACCTGCCCCATTGTCAAGGTTTGCGCCGGCCTGGACGTCGCCCAATCATCTCGTCATTGTACAGGGCTTCGCAAAATCTGTCATTGTCACAGAACCTGCCCAGGCGAGTGGCCGCAAGGATGTCATCTCGGTACACTCGATGAGGTAGTACAGCAGCAATGTGTTGAAGTCGTGTGATGGTCGCACTGCGCCATCGAACTGACACCACGGTCGCCACTTCATCTTGGTGTTCTCCTTGAAAAAGAATCAAATGAACACCTGGGGTGTGACCTGAAGGGACTAACGGCGAAGGCCTGACAATCCAGACCTGCCACGGAACTGCCCAAGCATCAAAGACATCACGCCACACATCCACAATCAGAGCAGGCCAGAGCTGATAGCGACCATCAAGGCGTAGACGTCGATTGTCATAGGAGAGGCGCCGGCGCCTAGCAACAAGACACCGCGCATACAGAACGGGTCCCTCATCAAAGCGCTCCACTGCACTCTCCCGCACGAATGTCTCACGAAGACTTTGTACATAGTCCGGCATAGCATCCAGTGGGACCCCAAGTGCATGTGGATGTTCATGTTCAGGATCTTCTTCAAGTGCGTCTCCAGGTCGAAGAGGAGCTGGAGATTGTTGCGGATCATGATCTGGTACACGATGTAGTCCAGGCGGTACATAGCTCGTAGTACCCGATGTCAAAGTCGCCGATATAGCATTCACAATCTCCCGAAAGGAGTCATACAGTACCTCAGAGCGAAGTCGCACAGCTTGAAGTTGAGCTGCCCATGCCATGACCTGTGCAGCCACACTTGCAGCTATGCTGAAGGAAGAGCATCCAGCTTTGTTTGCTGCACCATTCGAGGAACATTCCTCAATCTGGTAGGCCTCAACATCGCTGGCAAAGGAAACCTTGGTAGGCCTTCTGCGGGATCTGTTCGCAAGTAGAAACTGATCACCGCGGCCTTGCTTCATGCGCTTGCACGCAGCGCCCCACATGGACGCTTGGTACCTTTGTCGTCGTCGCCCAAGCCTGAGTCTGTATCTTGGAGCGCCTCCTTGGGTTTCCTCTCGAACGTTGCCACATCCGCTCCAAGGGAGCTGGCAAACGCTTTGTAGATAGTTGCCAATTGTTCACAGAATTTCTCTTCTTCTTGATCTGCTGTCAATTCTGGCACAGTTTTCTGCTCTTCGTCGGAGAGGATAACTTCGCTTTGCCTCCTGAGTTCAGATTGTGAATGGTCTTCTTGGCCTTGTTTACTTCGTCCGTCGCCGCTGTAGCCTGTTCCTGATAGGTTGCTTGCTGCTTGCGGAAGTCGGCCAACTGTTTCTCCCATAGTTGGACACTTTCGGACAAGTGTTTGGCCCAGGCCATCCGGTGACTGCGTCTGGCTTCCGCCGCTTCTCCCAAGGTACGCTTGGCCTTGCCCAGGGCCGTTGTGGCCACATGTAATGCCTTGATATGCATCCTGTCTTTCTCCTGTTCGCTCCGCTCCAGGATTTCGCCAACACTTTCCGGCATAGTCTCCTCCTTGCCCTTGTACTCTTTTCTCAACGCAGCCATCAGCTCGACATTGATCGAAATCGCTGCAAGGCTCGGAGAGGGCGACAAAGGTAAGGACCAATGGAGGGCCCAGGGCCAGGATAGCGAAAGGGTGACATGGCGCCACCAGTTGGTTGGTCTTGGGTTTTGTCTTGGGGATGGCCCTCTTTCCCCTTCTTCTCTTTGTTCTCTTTGGGGTGTTTGCTTCTTGGTCTCCGTTTGGGTTTCTCTTGACTTGGAACTTGTTCGGCTTGTTGCTTCCAGTCCCAATGCTGCTGAGGCTTCTTGGGTGGTCTTGATGGCGGTTTCTTGGGGTTTGCATTCCGGGTCGGGGCTGCGGTTGGCTGCCAAAACATCCCGCATTTGGCACAGTAGCCCGCTGCCTTCCCATTGTTCCATCCGCATTTCCCACAAGTCCACGGCCACGATTCTTGCCATGTCGACATGGCTGGCAACAGCCGGTCTTTGATAACACTTACAGAGGGCCAATGACGCAGTTCAACAGTCCTCATATCCCTATACCCCCCCTACACTTTTACCCACATTTAAGAACCACCTACCAACTCATACATATCAAACAACAAAATCCTAACAACATACCAACATAAAACACAGCTCATAACAATCAACAACATCCATAACAACATCTATAACATGAACTGCGTCATTGCCACCTTAAACAAAAAACAACAAAACAAAACCCCCAAGCAACAAACAACACATAGAACCATAATAAAGATTAACCCGTAGTCTTTAATAATCCTATCTTAACAATCCATAACACCAACACAACCGGCGGAGGTCAGACACTTCATCATGGTGCTCGCCATCAACCTCTATCACGAGGTGCGCGTTCGGATTGGGTGGCAGTCAGTGGGAGCGACCATGCCAAGCAATCTTCAAAACATGACATTCAGACAGCATTTCAACCAAAGCATGAAAGATTACACATTCATACCGTAGCAAATCAAAATCTCAAAGTGATTTTTGGCATTCTGGCATTCGGCATTGCCCTCACCATGTCCATCGTTGCTTTCTTTCGCGATGATGATGGCAACACCTACCCTGTTGAGTTGAAAGCAGGGTCGGTGGTTCAGATGAGCGAGATTAAGAATATGGCGATGACGACATTTGACCGTTCCGCCTTTGATAACATGACTGTTGCGCAATTTCACACCTTGCTGAATTCCTTGGGTCTCAGAATTGCCAAAGGCGCGAGGAGGGGCAACATCTTAGACCAGATGGAGAAGAAGTGGGACACAATTTGCTCTCGGTCAAGGTCTGCTCGTGTCATCAAGACAGAGAAGGCGAAGGGCAGTGAGGTGTCCGAAAAGCATGATGACAATAGTAGCGATGAGAGCGCGAATGAAGAGCAGGAGGCAAAGGGCAGTGATGAGGGATGGACTGATGCGAAGGAGAAGATGCTCCAACTTCTGCGCAAGGCGAATGCTGGACCAATTGTGTTCAACGGCGACCAACTGCATAAGTTGGAGGCGGAGAAGGCAGAGCACGACATCAAGCAGAACACCATCAACATCAACATCATCGTCGTTGATGAGCGCAACGATGACAAGGTGGTGTGTTATGACAGTGTGGATTTCCAGAAGGACAAGTCGGTTGAGACGCTCTACATCACCATCCTTGAAGAGCTCATCCCTGACCACCCAAGGGACTTTAAGGGATACTTGACCTTCAAGGACTGCATCTTGGCGAACCCCATGCTTTCCGTTCAATACGCAGGCATCAAGCATGATGACTATGTGAAGTTGTTGAACATGGTTGAACCTGAGGGCAGAGCATGGAATGCCTACCGTGAGTTGTGCGAGAAGACCATGAAGGAGTTTTTTCAAGGTGATGCCTCAGATGATGACATCGCATCACCGGCAAACACTACTCTTTACAATTTGGAAGGTCATGCCGAGGAGCATGCAGGCAAGACCTTTGTTGCTCCTGATGGCGACGCCACCTTTTCACTTCGCATCCCTACTGCAACTGCTGACTTCGTCGTCCATTACAAATACTTTCAGAACCGCACCACCGGCGCTGAGTTGTTCCAAGATTTGGAGAAGGAGTTCGGCGTGCTGATGAATGGGTTTGAAGTGAAATGGGCGAGGAGTTCTTCAATCTTGATGCCTTTTGATGGACTTGGTGCTTATGACACTGAAGAGGTTGTATTTGTCCTCGTTCCGAAGGTCAAGGGCGGGGCGAAAAAGAGTGTGATGTCCTCAATCACCAAGAAGGCATCCAAACCGCAACTGTATCGGGAGAAGGCGGATGAGACCTTTGGTGTGTTGTCTGGCAAGTCCTATGGATGCGACCCGCTGAAAGATGCCCAAGCAATCGGCAAGTTCATCAGTGAGAACCTGTCCAATGGTTTTCAGATTTTCACTTCGGCAGTGGGGCAACTGGATGAAGCAAGGGCAATGGAAGCATTGAAGGTTCTTCAATCCAAGTCCCAAGGATACGGCACTACTGAGTTGAAGATTGAAAGGGTCTGCGAGATTGTCCTTGCTGGTGTGATGAATAAGTTGAGTGCTCATCAGGAGGAAATCGCCGAACTTCGCAACGGCATCCTGTGCGGCATGGTGTCTGCCTACACCACATGGACTTTCACCAAGGGCAAGTTCAACAATGGCATTTTGGCAAAGATGCTGGAAGACCGCATTGAGGCAATCAAGAAGACCGGCGCTGATGTTGATATGGAGGCATTGGGCAAGATGCTGGGTGAAACCCACCTTTGAAATGACAATGTCATGGCATCCCATTGTTTGCTGTCTCAGTGTGTCTGGTTGGCAATGTAAAGATACGCTGACCTGAAACACCTGAGATAGGCACGATTTCAAGCATCCGAGCGATTGCGCTGGAAAAAACATTTTGGCAGTGGCGTTTCTTGACATGTCATTCACCCGATAGGGAGACACCCCGAGGGATGACTGGCATTATTATTCATATTTAGTGGTGGTTCTCCCCACGGGATGTCTGGGGTCTCCCCATAGGAGGTCTGGGTCATCCGCTCCGCCAACAGGTTGATGACGAGCACTTCAAGACTATTTTTGCCTCTTTGGTGGGTTATGGGTGTTGTGGTGATTAATGATGATAATGATGATTGATGATGATAATGATGGATGATAGCGATTTCAACACGAGACTGCAACGGGACACCTTGTCATGCAACCTGCGCCAATTTTGACATGTGGCAATCGTTTCAACCAGAGCATTTGGATGGGGACACCTCGCTGAGCAACCTGCAAACTTTGACATTTGGCAGTCAATTCGCCATACATACATGCATACATGCATACATGCATACATACATACCTGTTTGCCTTGCTTGGTCAGAAGGTTTGACTTCATCCACTGCGTCCGGAACTGCTGGGTCGGTGGCAGGGTTTTAGGAGTAGGAGTAGGAGTAGGATTAGAATGAATAAATAGAAATATATTAACCTAATCTATTTTATGGGTTGTTGGGTGGGTGGAGTGGCATGGGCGTAGCATTTGGTGTGTGGCAGTGGCAGTATTTATGCAGTGGCAGGCGCAACATTTTGCGTGGCAGTCGCAACTCACCTAAAACATACAACATTGACGGCATCCATAATTTCTTCAACTAGTGCAACTGGCATTCTATATAAATCATCTTGCTTAAAAAGAGTGTAATTTTCTTTCCAGTTTTCTTTGCGTCCGCTTGGTGCTCTCTGCGCTGTTTCTTTATGCCTGTTGCCTTCCATCATTCCGCAGTCCTTCACACATAAATCCTTAGGTTTCCAGTTGCTAAGGTTATTCCATAAGCGTGTCCTTTTTCTATACGGCATCCCATACATGCAATAATCAACATCGTTATAATCAAACCTATCCATAAATGGTTGCTTCTTCAATAGTCCTGTCTGCGGGTTTTCAATCACCCATGCACTGGGTTTAAAATAGTCTATTATCTCAATAGTTTTCATTACAATTTTATTTGCTTCATCAATCTTTCTTGTGCCTGTCGTTTTTGCTATGCTGTATTCGGTGCATGGAGGGGATGCCCATATAAAACCAAATTATCCACTATGATATTGTTTATAATCCCATTCCATGATATTGCAATTAATATCGGCGTTCTTCAAGTCTAATGACACTACCTGCCAATGAAGTTTTCTTGCCACAGTTCCCACACTACCCGTTCCTGAAAATAATTCTAATAATTTCATATAATAATAGAAAGATTTTATTATATGAAATTTAACCCATTAAAACATATTTATCCCCATCTTTTGTAATCCTATAGTATTCGAGCGTTAGTTCCTTTGGTTGTTTTATTTTCCATCGTTCAACATTTTAAGATATTGATTTTGTTTAGTTTCATAACTGCCTGCCGGTCTACCGATGCCTTTTTTATTGAATGCCTCTTCCACTTTTGCCTTTTCTTCAACAGCATCTACATTTTTAACAGTCAATGCCGTCCCTATCTTTTTATCAATCTCCTCTAACTTTGCTAAAACTAATTTAACCTGCTTGGCATATTTAGTGAATTTATCCATCATCTCTTTCATATCGCACTTGCTCTCATCCCCGCTACTTGAAGTCATATATTATTTATTTAGATATTTATATATTGAATTTTTTAATTAAATATTTAGCAGTTGAAAGTGCGTTTAAAACTACTCTTTAAGTAGTTTTGTATTTTACTTTTTCAGTTTTCTTTTTTAACATATCTATTACATTTAGCATATTCAATAATTAGTTTTATAGTTTCAAGTGTATATTTACAACAGATTTTAATTTTATTATCTTTTATTACAGGATATTTATTATCATCTTCTATTCTATTTTCTACTTCTTCAATTGCTCCTACATACAAATAGTAGTCGTCCATTATATAATTAGATAGTATGTTTTTATATAATCTAATTATTTATGAACGGGCACTTGGGGAGAAAGGGGCTTAGGGTCGCATCGGCAGATGCCTCGCGGGGCATCCGCGTCTCAAAAGTTGAATTCGTGAAACAGTCCGGAGGACTATTAACGTCCAAGGGACGGAAACAGACAACAACTGGCGCTTGATTTCTTCTATTGCTTGAATGAATTAACTGTTCTGCAGTCTTATGCTGGGTATATGGCAGTCTGTTCCAAATCCCGCGACACCCTTTCAAGCAAGATAAGATATGCCATTACAATATATACTATAAATTAATTTCTTAAATAAATATATTTATGAATAAATTAGATGTTCCTAAGATAGAACCCATCAATGTAAAGCAGTATGAATTTAAACAAAGTCCATACCCACAAGCAGACAAACTGCCGTTTAGGTCAATCATTGTTAGTGCATCACAAGGTGGTAAAGGCATACTCATACAAAATTTAGTATTAAAGATATACAGAGGATGCTTTGAGAGAATATACATTGTCAGTCCAACAGCGCATATAGATGAAGCATATAAAGAGGTAATAAAATACATACAAAAAGAATTGAAAATAGATAATAATAAAGAGCAATATTTATTTGATGAATATAATGCAGAAGCGTTAGAACACATAATAGACACACAACACAAAGTAATAGAGTATCAGAAAAGAATGAAGATGAATAAATTATTCAGTTGCTTATTGATTATAGACGACTTCGCAGAGGATAAAACTTTTATGAGATATTCTAAAATCCTCCATGGACTATACACAAAATCAAGACACTTCGGATTATCAGTTATAACAGCATCGCAAAAGTATAACGCGTTAGCACCGATAGTTAGATTAAATACATCATCATTGTATATATTTAAGTTAAAAATATGGCGGAGGTTGATGCCTTCGTTCAAGAGCAGTCAGCATTAGTTGATAAGAAAACGGTGTATGAAATATACAAATTAGCGACGCAAGAACCATACTCATTTTTATTTGTTAAATTAAGAGAGAGCCATGTTAATAAAATCTTTATGATAAGATTAGAAAAGGCAATACATATCAATCAGGATGAAGTTATTTAATAATATTATTTGATTAATATTATTAAATTATAACAATGAAAAATTGCACATATCCAATTTAGGACTAACAAGGTGAAAACGCTCTTTATCTTTCTTTTGTAGTTCTTCCACTTCCTCAATAATTTCCTTAAGACATTTAACTAATACAATATTATTAATCGGCAGTTCGTTATTAATCTCATCACTTTCTACATCAAAGCCTTTTATTTTATTGATATATTCATTTTCTTTTTTGGTCTTTTTGTTAAATACATTCCCCATTAAACTATATTAGATTATTTATCTAAAGACATATTATATTATAAGATATTATAAGATATTATGCCGAGAAAACCCATAGATTATAGTAAGACTTACTTTTACAAATTAGTATGCAAAGATACAAGAATAACTGATTGCTATGTGGGTCATACAACCGATTTTACTAACAGGCAGTGGTATCACAAAAGCACTTGCAACAACAATAACAATAAAGAATATAACCACTATGTATATAGATTTATAAGAGAGAATGGTCATTGGGAAAACTGGGAAATGATACTCATAAAAACTGAATGTTGTAGTAATGGACTTGAAGCAAGAAAGAGAGAAAGGTTTTACAAAGAGCAATTGAATTCTTCACTGAATTCACAAGTTCCATCAAGAACATTTAAAGAACATAATGAAACCAATAGAGAAGCAAGACAGGAACAAATAAAAAATATCAACAAACAAAAAGTTCAATGTGATTGTGGAAGCATTCACCGCAAAGGCAGTATGATAAAACATTCACAAACTCAAAAACATCAAAGCTACTTAAAATCCATGCAAGATTAATAATATTAATTCAAATCAATATTATTTATCTATTCTTTTGCTTTACTCTTCGCTTTCGCCCTACTTTTGGGTTTGGGTTTATCTTTCATTAACTCTTTCAATGCTTCTTGTAATTCATATACCGATGCTTCAAGAGTTTCAATTTTACTTTGCTGTTCTCTACACACTCCCCACAATATAGAATTTAACTTAACATAATTTAACTGTTTAACACCTCTTTTATTATAAGCAATATGTTCCCAGTCATCGGGGATTACACTTTCTAAATCATCAGCAACGAAACCAATATGGTTTTTATTAACTCCTTTTTCTTTTTCATCTATCATTCTAAAAGTTTTAGGTTTAATTGATTTAACTATATCAGTCATATTAGTTTCAACTTCTTTAATATCATATTTTTTAATTAAATCTGATGTATCAACAAGCTCCCCAGTCAGTGTTTAAGTTGCTTCAATCTGAACGTCGGTTGAAATACTTAATTCTTCAACATTATGCTTATATTTCATATATAACACCCTTCCATCATCTGTTGTATCGCCACCGTAAAATAAAGTGTCTTTATCATAACTTCTATTAAGAAATTCATTAGCATAGCATTCCTTAGCAGAAATATTGACCGTATCACCAAACAATACAAAAGGTTCAGAGTTTATATTTGTTAATTTAAAGTATTCTTCACTGTTTCTTTCAAATGCTATATCGTTATCACCTTTAGAATTTACAACATGAGTGCTTAAATCAATGCCACTATTCATTTCTACCTTACCATTTCTTAAATAAAAGAAGTCTATCCCATTCCTTCTGAATGAAACATCGCTATTTTCCAGACTGTCATAAATATCGGATTGACACCCCGTAAGCATTCTCGTTCTTAAACTTGTTCCACCTAATTGAATGTAATCAATATTATTTCTTTTTAAATATACATCATTATTATCAGCACTATCATAAACATTAGATGACATTTTATAACCGGCATCTATTAATACATCTCTTAATATTCTTAAATCTTCGTTAGTGTGTCTATAAACCATAAATGTAAATCGCCCATCTTCAGTAATATTAGCACCATCAAATGTTGTATCCTCTGTCATATGTCTAACTCTAAATCTATTAGCAAAGCAGTCATCACCGTGTATAGCACTACCTGTTATAACATCACCTGCTAAAACTGCTCCTGTATCCATATTTACTTTTTTATAGAATGTTAATTCTTCACTTGTTCTATTATAAGTTAAGAAATTAACTTCTCCATCACCTGCAGTATTTCCACCGTAAAATTCGGTATGCATTGTATTACTTCTTGGTTTAATTTCATTTACTTTAATCGTTGGTGTTCTTAATGAATTGCCCCACGGTATAACTAATTCCGGTTCAACAGTTGCCTCATCTTCTAATCTAAAAATTAAAACTCCATTCCTATGAAAATCAACATTAATATCACTATTGCTATCAAAACTATTGCTTTTAACAGTATAATCACCATCAATAATAACATCTCTGTAAAATGTTATGTCCTCATTCAATCTAGTCCATTGCATAAAATTAACTCTATCATTACCAGCACTATTAGCACCATAAAACCGCATATTAGCATTTAATGACCTGCTTCTAATTTCATTCATAAATATTTTATCTGCTTCAAACCCTTTACCGTCCGGCACTTGGACTAATGGGATTGCTACCGGCGGAGGATTACTATTAAATACTAAGTAGTCATCACCATACCGCCTAAATGTTGTGTTTTCATCACCATAACTATTATATATACTTGATTTAACTTGATTATGGCATACAAAATTCTTATTGTTATTGATTTCTACTTCATTAGTTTTTATTGATAATAAGTCTATACCATTTCTTGTAATAACAATATCAGTATCGCCATCGCTACTTATAGCATTTGTTGTAATACTACCACTGACTTTTAAATTAGTCCC
>VSDK01010940.1:150710-165743 GCA_009767595.1 Symbiodinium kawagutii | reverse complement strand
GCTAATAGTTTAAAAAATTCAGTTCCGATAATAGTATTGCCTCCATCTAATTGTAAAGAACTCATTAATATAAAATAAATTAGAAAAACTTATTTTATATCAATTATCTTTTTTTAGGTTTTGTATTAAACATATTAGAGCATAACTTATTATATTTCTCTTGTTTTTGTTTAATGTATTCATTTTGTAAGAGTTGAAAATGTTGTTGTATATTCGTTAATGGATTTGGTGCTGGTTGATTTGTAGGTTTAAGTATTTGATTTTTAACAGGGGTGCTTAGATTTCTTGGTGGTGGGATATTCTCTTTATCATCTTCATCACCATATACATCTTCATAAACTGGGACTGGGACTGGTTTAGGTTTAGGTTTTGCTTTCGGTAGGGTACTTTGTGCCCCAGCACTTCGTGGTTTAGAATGAGGTTTAACTGGTCTATCTGAGAGTTTGCCTTGACATTTTTGCTCGTGTGAATACTTATAACTTTTCACTGACATTTCTTTAAAACAGCGCGGGCAGTTTATTCTATCCTTTTGTGTTTGCCTTTTTGGTTTCTCTTCTTTCACTTCTTCTTTTGTCGGTTCGTTAGTTTCTTCAATAATTTCATTGGCAGCATCAGCAATTGGTTCAGGTGTTTCTTCCTTTGCTTCTTCAATTGGTTCAGGTGCTGGTGCTTCTTCCTCAACTGCTTCATTATTTAAATCAATAACTTTAACACTACTCATTATATTATTCCATAGATATTCTACAAAAATTCTATAATTATTTTTAATGGAAAAATGATAGAATGTTTGCTAAAATGACAAATTTATTATTGTTGGGTATTGCTTTGATTTTGTAAGTATTGTTGATGAAGTTTTGACCTTTCGTGTCGTCTGATTTTATTTTTTAAAAAATGACCCCCACAATCACATGTAATCTTTTCTTTTATTTTGTCTGGGTTGTTTTTTCTGTATTCTCTCTGATATTCCACTTTCTTTTCTCTGTTTTTGTCATAATGTGTTTTATCATATTGCTTAAATTTCTCCAAGTTGTTTTCTCTGTATTCTTTTCTTTGTGCTTTCAATTCTTCACTATGTTCAATACGGTATTGCTTTTTCTTTTCGCTGATTTCTTCTTTATGTTCATTGTAGTATATTTTTTGTTTTTCAATTCTTTTTTCTCTATTATTTTCATAGTTTTCCTTGCGTTTTATCTTCAGTTCTTCGGCATTCTCTTCTCTATGTTGTTTTCTTCGTTCCATTATCTTGTTTTTGTTATTTGTATAGTAAATAGCATTCTTTGTTAAAATAGTATCCTTATTATCCTCATATCTTTCTTTACTACTTCTTCCAGCAATAACTTTATTCACGCAGTCATTTACCTTTTGGATTTCTCCTTCTCTTTTTTCAAGTTCTTTTTTGCTATTACAAGGGTAATTTTCTTCCCATACAATTTTACAATTTTCTACACCAAACTCATTAAACAATTCAAATACTGAAACATAATTACAATTACTATTCAAAAACTTTTTGTAATCACTCTTATGCTTTTGAAATCTCTTGCTTAAAGGTTGAACTGAACTACCAATATAACATTTTGTGAAGGATGTGTCCCATATTTTGTAAATCTGTCCTTTACTATAATCTACCATTTTTAACTACATTATATACATAACATTCCTTTATATTCCTTTTTCTTAATAACTTGGGTGATCGAATACAAGAGCAAATTCCAAGGGGATGTTGTATAGGTTAATTGTTTTACTTTGTTCGTTTGTTAATCTAAAACTTAATCTTTTTAAATTCTTTCCACTGACATCAATATAGTCTGATTGCATACTTCCAGAATGATTATCATTAACAATGCCTCCCAACTGCTGATCGATTAGAATTTTACGGATTATAGATGATGAATATGTATTAGGCGCTGAGTAGCAATCTGTCAATTCCGGTGAATTCAGATACAACGCACGAAAGGGAACTAAGTTAAGATAAGACGATGTCCAGACCGTGAGACCACCGTTGGTTGGAACATAAGTACTTAGTAAATAATTTATTGATACTATATAACTCGTGTTGTAGTCAGCGTCCCCTCTATTCCATTCACTGCCCACATATGTTTCCAACTCTTCGTCAGTAGGAATTTTTAATTTAAAGTTTAAACCATCAGCAACTTTTATTTCCATTGTTCGTGTAGCACTTGAATAGGCATATACAAAAATATCATTATTAGCATTTAAGTCCCTAACAGCATCATTTAATTTAGATACAATATCAAATGAAAGTTGCTCTGCGAAATAAATGCGATTAGATAAATCTAAAATAACACATTTTGATAAAGTATCAGTATTATCATAAATCATTGCGTAAAATTTTTCATAGAAACCTACTTCTGTTGTCTTGAATGTTGCTGGCAATGATACTTCTGTAATATACATGCGCGTCCCTTCTGGACATTCAAAATTAGTGTCTAATTCAATTATAAAATCGCTACTTGATTTAGACTGAGGTAAGCGATAATTAGAATTGACATATACTTTTTTATATTGTAATTTACTGCTCATTATTATATATGATTAATTTAGATTTTAAAAATCTAAATTAAGAATAATTTAAATCAATCTCTGATTGATTTAATCAAATTAATGAGATAAAATCTAAATAATAAATATTAATGCTTGGAGTTGTAGCAGGTGTTGGAAGGACAGCATTAGCACAGGTAGGGCGTAGATTTGGTAGGGATGTTGTACGGAGAATAATGCAGGGTGAAAGGATTGAAGATATTTTAACAAGAGATGAACTGAGAGGTTTAGGTAAAGATTTGGGTAAGGTCGCTTTTGGTGAATGGGTAAAGCAGGGTAAAGATTACATCATTGATGACCACGCTAAAAAGAATAAGGATTGGAACGATAGAATGAATAATTTTACACGAAATTTAAATGAGCATTTTAGACAACATAGGACATTATATGCTGAGGAAAGGAATGTAGGAAACAAGGAAGCGATTGAAGACCGTCGCGGATTATGGAATGCTTATTCATCACCAACGGGTCTTTATAAAACGGGTAAGACACTATATATTAGCGGGACAGGTGGGAAGGATGGGAGCATCACTCGCGATATTATGGATGACTTATTTTTACTGCCTACACGCAATGCACACCACATCGCAAAATATAAAGACGCAATGAAAGAAATAGATGAAAGTCCTGAAATAACTCGTCTTGTTGGTCATAGCTTAGCATCAGCAGTAGTAAATAAAATTAATGAAGAACAACCACATAGGTTCAATACTACAACTTATGCAACACCAACAATTAAGAAAAAAAGACATGGAAAGCAAGACCCGCGCAGAATTGACCTGCGCAATCCTACTGATGTTGTATCTGCTCTGGATGGTTATGCTATTACAAGCGATTTAAAAGAAATGAACCCTCTCATGAGCCATTCGTATATCAATTGGGAAGGTCAAGGAAGAACTGCTATTAATCCATCTACTGCTATAAGCAATGGTATCCGCCCAAATGGATAAAACATATCTAAACATAAAAAAGCATATTATACCATATAATGGTGGATTATTCCAAGGCAAAAATTTATAAAATACTCAATGATGTAGATGATGATGTCTATATTGGCGCTACTTGTCAATCATTAAATATGAGAATGGTAGGGCATAGAAGAAGTTTAAAACGAGAACCTCAACACCATAGCAAACTTTATAAAAAAATGAGTGAAGTCGGAATTCAACATTTCTATATTGAACTTGAAAAAGAAACACCGTGTGAAAACAAAGAACAATTAAGAGCAATTGAAGGTGAGTATATCAGAAAACATGGAACATTGAACTCGTGCATAGCAGGAAGAACAAACAAACAGTGGCGTGATGAAAATGCTGAATACCTGAAAGAATACGACCACCAAAAATGGATACAAAACAAACCAAGAATACAAGACTATAACCAAGCATATTACCAAAACAAAAAACATATCATCAACGCAAAAAGTGAATGTCCGCTGTGTGGAGTTGTTATGAACCATTCATCAATAAAAAGGCATCATAAAAGGAAACATTCTTAATATTATAAATCTAAGTAATATTAATAATGTTTAACCGTCGAATACAACAAAATAATAAAGAAACCTTAACATTGTTTAAGGGTAAAAACAGTCATAATAAAGTAATGAGAGAAATGAACGAGCCACCAAAGGATTATGAAAGTATTAAATTATTAGTTGAAGACGCTCCGGACAGGAGTTCCTCGCGAGGCATTCGCGACAAGGATAATAATAATATAAATTTAAAATCCAAAAATAATATTAATTTAAAATCTCATAATAAAATAAACAATAAAAAATAATCTAAATTAATCATATATAAGTAATGGATAATATTATTAGCGAAAGTTCTGACCAAATGATTAATCAACTTAACTTTGGCCTACCAGAGACCAGTCAATACATTACATCACGCCGATTTGTAAATTTCTTCCCATCGGGTTCTAATGTATATGCTCCCAACCAAGGAAATAAAAACATTAGGTTTAACCTGTCGGCAGATGATAATAATTATATAGATTTAAGTTCAATAAGAGTATTTGCCACATTACAAAATACAGATGGAGACCAAAAGAAATTCCTGCGACCTCTTGCTGGTTTGCATTCCTTCTTCCAACGCTATATGCTGAATGTAGCAGGACAGCAAGTTCAAGATATTATTGAGTATAATAGACACTGTGAATTGTATGAATGCTTTAAACCTAAAGATGTGCGTGATATGGACGATATTGAGAGCGGTGCTAATCCCCGTTGGGATGCCGACTTCCACGATTATGCTAATGGGTTAGATGTATTATTACAAGCAACCACCGACGGAGCAACAAGTGGTGCTGGTGTCGTCACGGTTTCAACTGGTGGTGATAGAAACGAGCGGGGTAGAATTGATAAACGCTACACTCGCCATAGTTTAACAGGTATTCCGGGTGCTAATGGTAAAGCGCGATTTAGTCATAAACCATGTTGTGGATTACTTAATTCTAATTATTATATTCCTTTGCGTTATGCCCCATTAGAATTACAATTTCAAATCGTATCCGACGGCACTGAACCCGTTGTAGTGCCAACAGATGGAGCTGGTGGCAAGGATGATAAACTTGGTTATTATTTTACTACCGGTGATGTTTCTACATCATGGGAACTTAACAATGTATTTATCCGAGCTGAGATAATAACCTTAGATAATACGGTTAACAATAACATAGTGAAACACCTACTTGATGGTCAGTCATTGAAATTAGTTTTTCCAATGTATCATACCATTACTCAATCTTTTAATGCTGGTGGTGGCGAGATTAATATGAATATTGTAAAATCGTCATCTAAATTAACTGGTTGCTTTATTACACTTTACCGCAGTATTAGAACCGGCGATGGTTTAACTGATGCAGGAGAATTCCAAGGAAGATACTTACCAGACAATTATGTATTCAAGCGATGGAATTATTTCTACAATCCTATGATAAATAAAAGAATTAGCAACAGCGGATTAGCAAACACCGATGCTTTAAAAGGCGAAGGTTTCCAATCTTGGTCTAAGAATTTAAGTTGGCAAATTCAATTAAGCAATAGTCAGAAATATCCAGAGTTTGAAGCACAATCATTAGCAGAAACATTTTATTACTTACGAAGAGCAATACATTATATGAATGAAAATCAAGATAGTTTAAGTTTTTCATATCGGCAGTATCGTGAGAATAAATTTATTATTGGCATGTCATTTGAAAAGATGGCAGATGTCAACTTTACAGGATACAACAGCAAGATGTCCGGCATAACCAATTTTAAAATTAAAGGAACAGATGGACCACTGCCTACTGACGAACAAATCAGTGAGGTCTTTTGTCATCTAATTAGTGAAGCAGTGTTGGAACTGCGTGAGTCCGGTGCGGTTGTGTATGATTAATTTTTTTGATTAAATATTATTAAATTCTAATTAAAAATATATAATGTTTAAATTTCAAAAAAGAAATGGCAAGACAAGGAGTAAAGTCCATCTACATAAATCACCACTTAATTATAGTCCTTTTGATTTAAGAGATACAAAATATTTAGAACATCTACACCACGAAATGAAGTTAAGGAGTAGCAAAGAAGCGATGGTGAGTTTAAGAAAGGATATGATGGAGAGCAACAACAGAGCAAATTTTCAGGGTGAGGTTGATAAAATTAAAAAAGAATTAGAGCGTCCAAATCTTCCTTATGCTACAAAAGAAGATTTAGAAAATAGATTACAGGGATATAGACAATTATTTAAATTTTAAATATTAATATAAAATAAATTATCTAATTTATTTTATATTATCAGATGGCAACAGCAACATTAGAGATGATAAACCCTTATTCCAAGTATGGATTGAAGAGACGACCAACTTATGATGAAATTATCGGATTGATAGGTGAGAATGAAACAATAACCGGCACACTACCGGACAGAACGGCAACACATTTTAAAACATCACAAATAGGAAGTTTCTTTGATGGAATGGACCATTTAGAAATACTAACAGAGCAACAAAACAGAATACATGAAAGACAAATGAGAGAACTATTGATGAGACAAAACTTAGGAGGTGGGACATATAATTTAGCAAGATTACAACAACAGCAAAGGAGCACCTCTAACCAACAATCGGATGTGGAGTTTCATTCCGACACCAATTCTTCATCCAGCAGTAGCAGTAGTGGCAGTAGAACCGATGCATCAATACAGGCGGAATTAGATGAGATTAGAAGGAGAGGAGTGGATAGAGAGCAACAGACAGGAGAAGCGCACAGACAAGGACCATTTTTAAGCAGGTTAGCAACGCCGGTGATTGAAGGAATAGTAAGTAGGTTAAATCCAAACATTCAAAGAAGACTAAAAGAGGATGAAATACAAACAAGCACAGGAGTAGTAATAAAGAAAAGGAAAAAGAAAAAAGAAAAGAAACAGAAACAAGACGAAATATGTGTTCACATGTTGTGTCCCCCACCCATCCTCCCTTGTAAAGCGCATTCGAGTATTTTTCCGTTCAGGTGGTGAGTATGTTCGCCAGCTCCGCATCCGTGGCCAACAGAGACCTTGCCATCAGCCAGTCCAGGAAATGAACTCGCGCCCAGCACCACCGGCAGGGGGGGTGATTGTCGATGCACCACGGAGCACCGACCCACGATTAAACCCAGAGCAAACGCCACTAGCAGGAACAATTCCAGATACATGGCATCAGTAGGGATAAAACCTTGAAGGGCCAGCACTTGAGCCAAAATGGCATTGTGCCCAAGTGCTGACCCATCCACCAAACATGTTAACATATTTCCTTACACCATCAGGCTGGTTCCAAGAAATATGTGTTCACATGTTGTGTCCCCCACCCATCCTCCCTTGTAAAGCGCATTCGAGTATTTTTCCGTTCAGGTGGTGAGTTCTCCCAATCATCGAATTTGGGTGAAAGTGCAGTGGTGGAGATCAGATGGTAACCTCACCCTGTTAAATTAAATTTGAATGCAATGCCCAACGAAGGCATGATCAGGGTTGGATCGATTACCACTGCCCCCTAAACCTCCTCCTACTTTCACAAGTCGATCTCAAGAGAAACATTTACGACACTTGCGAATCGTTTCATCAAGATCAACATCATTGAGGTCATAAACGGGTTTGCAAATACCATCACCACAAACCCAATTCCACCCACAGGTGGTTACCCATAGTTTCGGATCTTCTTTGAAACACATGGAAACTGAAGGCGCATGTAACATCTTTGACGTCACATTAATCACGCCTTTAGGTAAAACAGCTTTGCGTGCTTCTTCTCTGACCTCACTACGGAAGACCTCACCATTCATCCAGAACCCATCTCTCGAAAGTTCGCTTTCGATTTGTGTGGCTTGACACTCTACTGCTTCTTCAAGAGAACCAACACGACCTAACACGCTAGCTAAGGTTTCAGTCAGAGCTTGCTCATCCTTAAGCTTTAAAGAATGCTCATGACATTCACCCCAGCTTTCTTCGATGTAGGACCATGTGACACTAGACGAATGCCTCGCAAACCACTGAATCGTGGTGAAGGTTGAACCAGTACGAGCCAGGTGCTTGATGCCACTTCTGCGCATGAAATGGCCAGTGATTCCAGTGACATCCAACTCCACTTGCTCCAAGTACATGTTGGCTAAACCTGCGTGTCTTTGAGCTTCACTAACCATCGATCTCTTTTCCACGAAGGCTCTTGGATCATCTCTTTGGCTAATCAACGGTACACTCTCATTGTAGACTTCAGTCAAGTCAGATACACCTAGGGCAGCACGTTGCAATTCCAGGACGTCTGCCACCGCATGTACCGGACATAACCAATTCCTAGACTGACTGCATTTGCATCCCAGAGAGCGTGATGCACCTCTTCCACTAGGATCAGTTTTGCTAACCGGAAGCCTCAGTGTACATGTCTTTCGCGAGTCATCCACCACAATGCAAGACCCATCGACAACCAAAGAGCTAAGCTCCACTTCTCTCAAAACGAATGCCGTCCCAATGATCCATGTAAGCAAACCTGAACGTGGAGCACCATCCTCAGATGCTTCTGCCTGCGGATCGGGACCCAGGCGTTCCACCAACGAGTTCCAGATTTCCGGTCGAACTTCATCTGACTTCTGCACCGCACCTTTTGCGCGATCAGCCACCCTCTTTGCATCTTCCACTGCAGCTTGTAGCATCGAAGTCCACTGATGTCCCGAGGGTATATGTCTGTCCTTTGCTTCATAGACAAAGCTTCGAATCGCTCTATATCCTGCAGATCTCAAGATAGCAACGTTGACCTTGATGTGCTCCACAGTCAATGGGAGTGGTGTCACACCTCTGATTTCACTGATCTTCTTCCATGTCGAAAACAAGGCGTTCTTTGACGAGGACGTGCCAGGTGCATAGACTAGTGCATCGTAAATCTGGCAGGCTTCTGATATTAGATTTGCATTTCCCGCAATTTCAACCGCAGTCTTCAACGAGCCTCTGACCCTGTTGTTTGCACTGTTGCTGGATGGCGCCCAGGGAGCATCAGTCCTAGACCTAACCAGCATTTCACCGCTATGCAAAACTATACGGGTGTCAGAGATCTGACATCGGTTGCCCTCATACTCTAAACGAGGCGACCTTTCTCTGATCTCATCATTTGCTCCGCTGTTTCCCGACCCAGACCAACCAAATCTGGCTCTTGCAGCAGCTACTGCAGGGGGCAAATCATTGCTCACTTGAACTAATCGAACCGGTGGTCCCATGCTAAATGAGGACTTTGTCCACCCTCTCATCGTTGAGCCCAAGCTATCAACCAACTAAGTGAAATCCTGGACCCTCAGAGGTGAAAGTAACTTGTTGAAGTGAAACCTGGACTACCGAGGTGTACTGTTTGGACCACTACGTGAAAAGAGCACGAAATCGGAGGGCTCCATTTTGGGAGCGCTACGGCTCCATTTTGAGACCGGTGCGACAAACAAGTCCCTTACCCTTACTCCATAAAACGTTTACCCACTAAGGTTACACTCTAACTACGAGGCCTAGCCCAACTAAGGCTATCCTCTCTCTCAATGAGGCCTAGCCCAACTAAGGCTATCCTCTTTCTATGAGGCCTAGCCCAACCAAGGCTATCCTCTTTCTATGAGGCCTAGCCCAACTAAGGCTATCCTCTTTCATCTAGGGCCCTACCCAGTCACCTGACTCCGTCGCCCGAACTCTCAACATATGCCACTTTTGACCTCACTCTACTGGCCAAGCATGGTAGAATGAAGCTGGCCGTCTAGGCACCGTGCATTGGTGACAGTTCGAGAGTTCTGCTGGAATCTGTTCGACATGTGGACGGCTAAGCTTGTCGGCTAAGGTGTTTAACACCCCAGGAACATGCTGCGGAATTAAATGTCGCATGTTCAACTGTTCCAACTCCAAAGCAATTTCTGCAGTGAGCTGGGCCAACAGCGGACTTGATGCACGATATGAAAAAGCTGCTCCTAAGACTGCCGTATTGTCACATCTTAAAAAGCATTGCTTCGCAAGATGACCTTTCTGAACACACGCAATGCGACTAACACTGCAAGCATCTCATACTCTGTCTGAAACGCTGGGTCACCTCGAACCGATCCGAACAGCTGGAAGTCCTCTTGGTGCAGGTGATCTGTAAAGTAGGCAATGATGTTTCCGCCAACTCCGCAAACACCACCCAAGCCAAAAGGAGACGCATCTGTTTGGACCAGGATTGCACGTTGTTCGGGCAGCCATCGGTGAATCTTGCACAAATTGTGCTTCTTCTCATCTAAGGTGAGCAAAGCTTTCAACCATCGCAGAGCATTGTTGATCTGCTTCACAAAGACCAAGCCCTTTCGACGGCGTGTAGTCTGCTTCACTGGATCACGATGCTGTGTGATCACTGCCCACAACATTGAAAGCCACGGTCTTGCTGCAGGAATCGCTGACGACAACCAACCAAGCACTCCAACAGCATATTGCAACAGCTGCAATGGTACCATACCACGGCAGGCTTCCAACTCTTCAAAGGTGGCCATGAGCTTCGCTGCTTTGGACGGCGCCAACTCGACTTGTAAACTCATTGCATCATCTTGCAACAAAGTCAGTTGGAATCCAATCCATTGCAAAGAGGCCCCAGTAGCAGTCTTAGACCAGCTAACCTGAAGCCCCAAGCTGAGCCACACCAGAACGTAGTAAAGGAACTGTCGCACATGTTGCTCTTCAGATTCAGCCATCGATACAATCAATGGGTCATCCACGAAGCAGTGAACATCAGCTTCTTCTGCTTTCAGAACTGCTTGGCTCACTCTCATCGCTGCAGCAGCCACTCTGGACCACAATAATGGGCCAGTCGCCAGACCAAATACCACAACTGTACTCAAGTAGTATCTTTCTTGTCCAGTTTCATCTACCAGCCCTTTCATGACTACGTAGCTGCGCTCATCCGGACGAAGGTTGAGCATGTAGAAGGCATCTTTGAAATCTGTTGAAAACAATTTCGGATACTTCCCACTTCCATGGTTGAGTGCTACCAGCTGCAGAAAACCATCAGCAACATCACTGACTCGAGGAAGAGTGACTCGTTCACGGCAATGAATTTCTCCATTCACGCCAGACTTGCGTCCATCGAAGACCAGCCGTACCTTTTCAGCGTTGTCTTCCTTGGTTTTAATTATGCAGCCCATGCGAGTCAACCGAGCTGATTCACCTAATCGCGCAGTGACTTCATCCCACGTGTGAACCAGTTCAGCACGACCATCTTGAACCATCTGATCCAGAAGTTGCTGAGCTTTCTCACCGGCTTCATTGAAACTGCTGTAGTTGGAATGCTCACCCAACTCATCTTGCAACACCACTCCTTCGAGTCTCGAAGCCTCCACTGACGATGTGTCTTCCTGTGTGCTAGGGAAGACACCAGTGTAGTCAATCTCCGTGGTGATTCCAAGAGGGAATCCTTGCTCCATCTAGCGCGGCAAAACGTCACACTCTGGATCTTCAGCTGTTAACAGGAGCTGCTTCCACAAAGACACGGGCCATCTTGCATCCTCCTGCATCTCAGCATTGAACTCCTCGTGCAAGGCCTTCTGGATCGTCTTCAAAGTCTGACCATCCACACCTGCAGAGACATCGTGTAGCATAGCCTGAACCGTATCCTCTGACACTTGAGCATCCAACACTCTCCTGATTCGTTGGCCAACTTCACGCAACGAACGTGACCTGCTAACAGCACGCTTCGCAAATCGAAGTCCACCCAAGGCTTGCTTGTTTTCACGTTCTCTTCTCTCAGCTAAGGTTTCCGCATTCTTTGCAGTGCAATCTTCTTGAAGATCACGATTGTCCGACGCTTTCACCAGTACGTTTCCCCAGCGGCCAACCCGTTTGTAGCTCCTTTCTTTCACCCAGTCTCGTCCCACTTCAGAGTTCAGCCACTGAAGCAAAGACCTCGACCATGCGATAGTGAGCCCACACGGGTATTCAGCAGCCAGACTCGTCCTCCATACCATGCGCTCATCGATGTAAGACCAGACTTTACCAACCAAGCCGCCTTTCAGATGATAGTGCGGTCTCACTTGACTGCAAACCAAACATATCACCTTCATCCATGCTGCGTTGGTCAGTATTCCAGTGGGCTTAGTCGTTACTGATCCATAGGCGCACTGATGAAGTTGTACCAATTCCACGCCAGGCAATCTCATGATCTTCACCATGATCTTCAACGCCCATAGATATGAATCCCATGGTTTTCTACTGCAAATGTTCGTCCTCTTTTGACCAACAGAAGAATGAGCCATACCATTGCAGCCACAACTTTGTTTGCTTCATCTGCTTCTGGCGAGCCCCAGCCTTCTGGATATTCATCGGACCTCAACTGCTTCACATCACCATGCTCATCGCTTCTTCTTGCACGAGTCATCGTCCTGCATGGTGGTGCAAAGTGGCCATGATCCAGAATGCCACACAGACGCTCACCCTCCTTGAAGCCCTCATCTGTCAAGATGTCCCAACCGTCATAGCCATCTAACGGTGAGTGAACATGTACTTGATCCTGCGCTAGCTCTTCCATAGTCCTGGTGTATCCGCCCATACCAGAAAAGAACTCTCCAAACTCAAAAGGTCTGTACAATCCAGCATTGGTTGAATTCGCACCTTTGACTTCATCCTCCACCAGAACAGGTGCATCGACCGGTGGAGCATTCACCATCTCCTGTCACTTGCCTTTACCCGCAGGCTTCTGGCCTTTGGGCTTCATCGGGCATTGACTGTTTGGATGTGGTCCCAAACAGTACTGACAGCAGTGTGTTCGTCCATCTTTGCATGGCTCTGGACATGCACCCAAACATCCTTTGGAGTAGGCAAAGCAAATCTGATTGCCTTCACGGTCTGTCTGAAACTCCTTGCCTGATTTCCTCGGATGGCCTCCTTTGGCTCCACTCTTTCCTCCAGAACCACTTGCCTGTGCTTTGACATTCCACGGGGCATCTGCAAATCGAGGTGGGTTCTCCAGCTCCTTGATCTTGGCTTTGTCACGCTGACGTTTCCTCGCTGCCTTCGAAATTCCCTCACCTGGAGGGCGATGCAACGCAGCCATCACATTCTCATTGAACTGCGAATCATCGGCATCTCTCTTCGACATGCTTTTGCCAGCTCCTCCTCTCGCCAAGAACGTCTGAGCAGGTCGAACCACACATCTGTCCCAGAAATCTTGGGACCTGGCAGCATAGCAAAAGACTCCCACCCATGGTTGCCCTTCATCAAAGCTGAGGTTCATAGGAAGTCTCCCTTCAAGCTTTGCACGAACCAACTCCCTTCTGAATCTCTCAAACTGCTCACCACGGCACTTGTCCTCCGCCTGCAACAAGAGATGCCATGCTTCAGGAAACTCATCGTTGAGCTCAGAGATGCGGTTTGCATACTCTTCCAAAGCAGCAACTGTAACCACCTTCTTGTCTGGGACTCCAGTGGCCACGTCTCCTGGATGCTTCAACATGAGCAACACTGACTTGTACACTTTCCAGCACGCATACCATGCAGCATATGTAGGAGGACCAGGGATTTCGACTGTCTTCCAAGTGCCATCCATCTGCAGCAGAAAGTTACGGGCCTTGGACTGTTTCTGTGATCTTCTACCGAAAGGAGTCATCACACTAAAGTCAGCATAGGGAGCTTCACCTCGCTTGATCACCTTCGCATGCATTGCAGTGATCTGTTCAGGTGAAGGATCACTGTCAGGCAAAGGGTCAGCACCAACTGCTTCGCGATGATTCAAGTAAGCTGCTTCCACCTCATTGTTGGTAAGCAGCTCAACTTCAGTTTCATCCAGCTGGTCAACTGCTGTATTCATCTTGACCTTCTTCCTTGGATTTGCTGCAACTGTGCTTGCAGCAGGTGCAGTCCCAGTGGCTGCAGGAGTGGCAACAGGTTCTGGTGCCAATGGATCCACATCATCTAACGCATAGGCTTGTCGAGCCACTCGCCACATCATCGCAACCTGGATGATCTCCACTGCATTGAACTCTCTCTCAGCCGCTGTAGCAGTGGCAGGAATCCGCGAGAGGCGCACGGAATCCTTCAACGTCGTTCGAGGCACCGACGCAAACACCCTCAGTGATGGCACAGTTCCCAAGCAGGCCGACAATGCATTCCAGGCCGGTAGGAGCACCTCTAACCAACAATCGGATGTGGAGTTTCATTCCGACACCAATTCTTCATCCAGCAGTAGCAGTAGTGGCAGTAGAACCGATGCATCAATACAGGCGGAATTAGATGAGATTAGAAGGAGAGTAGTGGATAGAGAGCAACAGACAGGAGAAGCGCACAGACAAGGACCATTCTTAAGCAGGTTAGCAACGCCGATGATTGAAGGATTAGTAAATAGGTTAAATCCAAACATTCAAAGAAGACCAGAAGAGGATGAAATACAAACAAGCACAGGAGTAGTAATAAAGAAAAGGAAAGAGAAAAAAGAAAAGAAACAGAAACAAGACACAAATATGGCAAGTAGCAGTGCAGGTTAATTTATTAATATTAAAAAATCTACTTAATATTAATAAAATAAAATGATTTTAGTGAAAAATAAACTGAAAAAAGTAAAAAAAGATAAAGGTGATGACGCAGTCGCCTCATCAAGGCAACGCCGTGATGACATGCTACACTATATGAAATACTCCCATCTTGAGGACATACCTGAAGAAGTTGAAGAAGATTATTTTCCAGTAGTTAAAAGATATAAGAATAAATCTACTCAATTCCCCAGCATCAAAAACAAATCCACCCAGACTTTTTTTAAAGAAATGGCAGATAAAGCAACTGATACAATGGATGGTTTACATAAAATAGATTACAAATATGTTTTACGGGGCAAGTCTGACAGGTTGAAAAGCGACGAGAAGTTAAGAGGTGATTTTAATCAAGAAGTTGAGGCGGTTAAAGTTAAAGATGGCGTTGATGAAAACAAAAACAGAGAAAGTGCTGTTAATCTTTTAACTGAAGGTGTTAAGACAGGTTTTAGAGTAGC